>ML781240.1:291658-302549 GCA_009831015.1 Picea engelmannii
CTAGATTAAACATATTAATCAAAATGATATTAAAAAAATATGAATTAAAATTCATTTTATCATAAAGATTATTTGAAATAAATTAAATTAAATTATCAATATTCTAATAATAATAATAATAATCTATTTTTAAGGTCAAAGCTATGGTGAATGAGATCACCTGACCCCTTCAACATAGTGATTTGTCGACTAAAATATAAAGAGGTATACATACTTTACTCTCTTCTGGTTTTAAACCTGTGACCTCCCAACTTACCACCCAACCTACTTGAAAATTTATATTTTAATATGAATACAAAAAAAATATAAAAAATATTTAATAAAAAGTGTACCCAACCAAATGACATAAATGATGAGATTCTTGTCAAACAAATATCACCGAATTTATTAGCAATTGTTAGTTGTATTGGCCTAAAGTTATACATTCAAATCTCACCTCTTTTGCGTGTTCTTCATTGCTAATGTGGAGCACATCCTGAAGGTTTGTGAGGAGAATTTCATGTTTCCAATCAAGAGTCTTTTGAGGATAGAGTGCATGAGTATAGAATGATAAGCCAGTACCTGTATCTGTGTTAAAGTTGTATTTCTCTTATTCCATGGGTATTACACGGAGAACATACATTTTGGTCAACATATTCCATATAGGGCATAGAGATTGTAATGGTTACAACTTTCGTAGGGGATCCAATATATTTATGCAGGTCTCCTATCAGACCCACAACATGAGACTCACGAAGGTTTTCTTCATCTTCAGGCCCAGTACCTTCCCAGCCTTTTTGACTTGGTAATTTTATTTTGCAGGAGGAATCATAATTGGACTTATCCTTAGTTCCTCTCTTTCTCTTAGAATATTTATTGGTCAGTTGATTACCTATAGCTTCCAAGTTACTGGTGTTGTGTTCATTCTTGTTTCCAATTTCGTCTTCTCTGTATTATCTTCTTTGCTTCTCATTTTGTCATGGTATCAGAGCTCAAGACGTAAGCCTCTTCACAGTGTCTGGAGAGCAGCCCGATCATAAGAAGAAGAGCACAGAGCTTACATTGTCTCGTAGACGAGAGGACGGGATGCAAGATTCTTCACAGAGTTTGGAGAGAAGTCCGAAGTCCATAGTATGCTCAAAAGATCATTGGAGACAACAAGCACGAGGAAGTAGAGTTGCAGAAGGACAAAAAAAAATTAAAGATTCGTGAGCATTTAAAGAATTCGTGAAAGATTCACAAAATTCTTTCTTACAGAGAAAGTTTGTAAAAGAAACAAAGGAGAAACTACTTCAGCCATAAGATTGGACACGGGAACAAATCTGAGCTTTTAATTAAGCTCAGAAACGACGAGCTTGCAGGTAAGGCGATTTTTTTTTCAGCCGTAATATCTGAGTGAGAGCAAGATTAGCCGTCAGATCAAGCAAAGATTAAGTCACGATCGTGAGATCTCATTCTAGAGAGATCGACATCGGGAAGGCATTACAGGGATCGAGAAGCAAATTAAAGTTTCTGCAAGTTGTGAGACCGCAATCGCTTAGGATCATTGATCTTGCTAAATCAATAGATCAAAGGTGCATATTGATCTCTCTATGAACAAACATCTTTGCATTGCGGGGATCGGGAAGGAAAATAAAGTGTGTGCAAGTTGTGAGCTCGCAATCACTCATCATCGTTGATCTTTCTAGATCAACAGGTCAACAATGGATATCGATCCCACTACGGATAAGTATATTCACTTTGCAGAGATCATGAAGGAAATTAAAGAGTGAGTGAGTTGAGTCTCTGTAATCATTTGTGGTTGTTGATCTTCAACATGTCATGCAATCTCGTACTCCAGGAGGAAGCAAGGAGAAGTTGAGTAAAGCACTCTCGAAGGCCCGAAGCTCTAAAGAGTCAGAGTAGATCCAGATCGTTGATCGAAGTGGACACATGGCAGGAGATCCTGCACTCTGGCGGATAACCACTTCGGAAGAAAGATGAAGGCATGAAGCGAGAACTCCCGAACGCACGAAGCCCAGAGTTCATCTGGACCGTCCATCAACGAGGACACGTGGCGCTAGATCTCTCACTTCGGAGACTTAGCACTATGGAAGGTTTTGCGGAGCAAGGAACTAGAGAAAGAAATACCTGAATTCTTGAAGTAAATCTGAGCCATTGAAGGCTAAGGACATGCATCGATAGATCTGACACTCCAGAAGGTTAACACTTCGGAGGTTTGTGGTGTTGTGAAACTCGAAACACCTGAAGCCCGAAGTTCTTAGGTAAATCTCGGTTGTCCAAATCAAGAGGACACATGGAGGAAGATCTCTCACTTTGGAGATACGACACTCTGGAGGATTTTAAGAACTATGCATTGAAAACGCCCAAAGCCCGAAGACCCGGAGCGCTTGGTTTTCATCTCCCGGTCACATGAGAAGCTAAACTTCAATTTTTTTTTGGCTCTCAAGTAAACTCAAAAAGCCCAATTTCACCATTAGAGGGGCTACATTTGCTAAAGAACAGAGCTCAGACCTCTGACTTCGTAGATCTCGTGCTCAGATAGTCACATCTAGCCAGATCGAAGCTAAAGAAGTGGTATACCCCATGTTTTTCGACCCGAAGTCACAACAGAGGATTTCACAGACCTGGTTTTATGCGCAGGAAACAAGTAAGCACACAAATCTCTAAAAAGAAAAAATTGTTCAATTTTTTACAAAATGGCCACCTCTAGCAACTTAGGACCAACACAATGACCTATTTTTCTTGGAAAGAATTGTGAATTTTGGTCTCTTAGAATGAGATCCTTCTTGCAATCACAAGAGTGCCAGATCCAGTGGATATTGGATATGTGGAACGAGATCCAACAGACCTTGTTGCCATGACCAATCAATAGAGAAATGCTCAGGCAACACAGAGGAACATAGAGAATAAGGAAAAATTATCGATTCAAAACTCAGTGGATGAATCGATTTTCTAAAAAATCACAGGCGTTGTTACTTCAAAATAGGCCTGGTCAAAACAGTCAAGCTGCGGACCTTGAGGATGCATTTTGAGACTTTAAAAATGAAAGAGTTTGAAAACATTGATCAGTTTATGACCAGAATCATGGGAATTGTAAACCAAATCAGATTGACTGGTCAAGTCATCCCTGATCAAAGAATGGTTAATAAAGTCCTCATAATTCTTTCAAAGAAATTTGAAATGGTTGTTACAGCCATCCTTTAATCCAAGGATCTGTCAAATTTTTCAACAGATTAATTAATGGGCTCTCTATTGACACATGAGACGAGACTACATCTCAAAGATGAGTCAATAGCCAATGCCTTCAAGACTCAATTCTCTTTCAAAAGAGGGAGAGGAAGAGGCAGAGGTAGAGGTCAATGAGGAAGAGGGATAATTCCAAGTAACAATCACTCAAGTGAAGGTCACAGACAACAAAACCAGAATCAGAATTTCCAAGGTCACAAACAACAGAACCAGAATTAGAATTTCTATCCTCAAAGAGGTAGAGGGAGAAGATCAAATGATAAATCAAACATACAATGCTATTACTACAAAAATTATGGGCACTATGAATCTGAATTCTGGAAGAAGCAAGTAGATCATCTCTCTGGCAGAGCACGTGTCTCAAATCATGAAGGAGAAACCTCAGATGGTATGTTTCTCTCATGCCACAAGACTGAAGAACAACATAAAGATCTTTGGTTGTTGGATAGTGGTTGCAACAATCACATGATAGATAACAAAGATTTACTTTCATGCATTGATTCTTATATTTCATCTTATATTACACCTGGAAATGATTCTCAAGTCAAAGTTCAAGGAAAAGGAACAATACATATTCTCACTAAACAAAATGTAAAGAAAGACATAAATAATGTCTATCATGTTCCATATTTGAAACATAATCTGTTAAGTGTAGGGCAACTTATTGAACATGGATATAAGGTACTTTTTGAAGGAGCATCATGTAGGATATATGATAAAACCCCTAGTAGAAAATTGATTTCTGAAATTCACATGACTAGGAATAGAATGTTTCCCTTGACCCTCAGAACTACAAATCTAATCCAATCATATGAACAAAGTGCATCCACCCCCAAAAAAACTATGCTTTGGCATGAAATATTTGGACATCTACCTTTTCAGATTCTAAGCCTTCTCCAGAATCACTCCATGGTCAAAGGTCTACCTGTCTTCGAAGAGAAAAATCCCCCATGTGAGTCTTGCATTCTTGGAAGACATAAGAGAACTAATTTTCCATAGTCCTCCACTCAAGCTAAACAACAGTACTTAGAGCTTGTTTACACTGACCTATGTGGATCAATGCAAACAAAGTCAATAGGTGGTAGCATTTATTTTTTAACGTTTATTGATGACTTTAGCAGGAAAATATGGATCTTCTTTCTCATACACAAGTCTGAAGCCTTTGGGAAGTTCAAAGAATTTAAAGTTGAAGCTGAAAAACAGAGTGGGAAAGATGTGAAGACTCTCAGGTTAGATGGAGGAGGAGAATACAGCTCTAAAGAATTTGCAAATTTCTGAAAATCACAAGGCATCATCATGCAAACTACAACCAATTATACTCCACAAAAAAATGGAGTGCCTGAAAGAAAAAAATCAGACAATAATGAACATGGCAAGAAGCCTTCTCAAAGAGAAATGTCTATCAAATCTATTTTGGGTTGAAGCAGTAGCATGCTTAGTTTACCTCCTGAATAGATCTCCAACCATGAGTCTCAAGATGAAGGTCCCTCAAGAAGCATGGAGTGGGACAAAGCTAAATGTTGCTCATCATAGGACATTTGGATGCATAGCATTCACTCACATACCTTCCAATTTGAGGAAGAGACTTGATGATAGAAGTGAGAAATACATTTTTGTTGGCTACAGTGAGACATCCAAATCCTATAGACTTTACAATCTGATTTCAAAGAAACTAATTCTCAACAGAGATGTCAAATTTCTTGAAAATCAATTATGGAGTGAGTCTGAACATGGGCCTATGGACAGTCAAAATCCATTTTTGTCACTTTCTAAAAACACAAAAAATTCAGGACAACAAACAAATCATCTTTCCCTTCCAAGATTGCAGGTACAAGGACAACCCAAAAGTCCTCAGGACAACTCTAATTCAAGAAGAAATTCATCCTCTAAACTTCAAAATCATATAACTCGAAGCTTGAGAGAAATCCATCAGCAATTGGATGATATTGATCAACACAATCTTTTTGCATTAATTTCATGTCAACCTACATCTTTTAAAGAGGCAACTAAAGAGCCACATTGGGTTCAATCCATGAACCAAGAGATTGACTCCATTGAGAATAACAAGACATGGGATATTTTTGATCTACCTATACACAAGAAAAGTATCGGTGTCAAGTGGGTTTACAAAACTAAACTGAATGAAAAGGGGCAGATTGAAAAACACAATGCAAGACTTGCTGCCAAAGGATTCTCACAACAACCAGGTATTGATTATGGTGAAACTTTTTCTCCAGTAGCAAGGTTGGACACTGTAAGGACTCTCTTAGCCATAGTAGCTCAACACAAATGGAAAGTATACCATATGGATGTCAAGTCATCTTTTTTGAATGGTATCTTAGAAGAAGAGGTCTATGTGGAACATCCACGTGGATTTGAAGGCAAAGAGAAGCCAACCAAAGTGTATTGGTTTAATAAATCCTTGTATGGATTAAAGCAAGCTCCAAGAGCTTGGTACAATAGAATTGATACTTATCTGATCAAGAGTGGTTTCAACAGAAGCCAAAATGAGCCAACTCTATACAACAAAACAAATGAGCAAGGTAAAATTATGATTGTATGTTTATATGTTGATGACATGATATATACTGGAAATCTTGAGTTAACCATTTTTAAACATGCCATGCAATCTGAGTTTGAGATAACAAATCTTGGCATAATGAAATATTTTTGGGGGATTGAGGTTGACCAATCAACCAAAGGCATTTTTGTCTTTCAACAAACGTATGCAACAGACATCATCAAACGATTCTACATGGAAGACTGCAATCCAGCAGAAACTCCTATTCCCCTAGGCACAAAATTGAGCAAGCAAGATGAAGGCCCTGCAGTCGATTCTATCCTATACAAAATTTTAGTAGGCAGTTTGTTATATCTTACAACAACTAGGCCTGATATTATGTATGTAGCCAATTTTGTTTACAGGTCCATGGAATCCCCCAAAGATTCTCACTGGAAGATGGCGAAAAGGATTCTGAGATGTGTTTCAGGAACTCTCAATTTTGTCTTATGGTACACTCAGTATGATTATAATCATCTATATGGCTACATAGACAGTGATTTTGCAGGGATCCTAGATGACCGGAAAAGCACCTCGGGACATGTTTTTCACCTGCGCACGAACCTGATTTCTTGGGCATCAAAGAAGCACCCCATTGTCTCAATATCTTTTGCAAGGGAAAAGTATGTCGCTGCTACCTCAAACTCCTGTCAAGCTATGTGGCTGAGAATAATATTGAATGATATGTCACATACAGAAAAGGAGCCAACTCTTATCTTTTGTGACAATACTTCAGCAATTGCTTTATCCAAAAACCATTTGTTTCAGAAGAAAATAAATCATATTGACACTCGCTTTGATTCATACGTGGGATAGTCAATAATGGTGACATCACACTTCAATTTTGTGGCTCACGAGATCAGATTGCAGACATTTTCACGAATCCATTAGGAAAATCCATTTTTGATTTTCAGAGACAACACTTGGGCAATATCAGTGTTGCTGTTTGTAACTATTGATTTTAAGAAGGAGTGTTAATTATATCAGTCACCTCAACAATATGTGACTCTACACTACTAGTTGTATTGGCTAGTTGTACGAGTTAGTTAGGATTTCTTTTTTGTTTCTTGATCTTCTTGATTTGCTCGAGCCTATTTAGATCAACTCTTTTCCCTTAATGAAAAGTAGTCAACACTGGCGCTATGCTCATTCTTGTTTCCAATTTCATCTTCTCTGTATTATCTTCTTTTCTTCTCATTTTTTCAATTACCACACTTCCCATCTTCCTTGCATTCTCCTAAAATTTATGAAACCTTGGTTTCACTTCGATTTTCATTGGCATGAGTAGATATTCTCACTCAATCCAAACAAATATTCTCCATATTTTCAGTGGAAAGCAGTTCATTGGCATGAGTAGATCTTCCCGCTGACTCCAAACAAATATTCTCCAGATTTTCAGTAGAAAGTAGTGGAGAATTTGGATTCAACTCATTTAATCCCACATTCATATTAAGAAAACACAGTACAAAGTAAGATAGTCAGAAATCATTTTTGAAGCAACTTCCTCATTTACAAAAAAAATCACTAGAGAAGCTTGTCCAAACCATTTTGACAAGAAATATCAAGCAGTAAGAGAAACAAATCTGATGCTATTGTTATTTATTGATGCCTTCTTGCTCCAAATTGCATTCTAGCATATTATAGTAATTAGAGATATAGTGATTAATATATTTATACTCTCATTTCAGTGAACCACAATACAAGGTTCCTATTTCCATTACTTGCATTTTACTTTCAACATTACAACCTACAACCAATGAAACGTTTTTCCAATGAAATTCGGGACACTGATTGAACAATGCCAACCTTTTAAAACTAGTCTGGACTTTTTTTTAAACAAAAAAATCAAAAGAATAACAAGGGAATCCCTTCCACAATTGTATGGATCCATGAAGCTACAAGGGAAACCCTTAAGTTTTTTGTTGATGAAATGGAGAATGAAAATTCCACCTTGAAAGATTATGGATGTGAGAATTATATTATTTTTTATGGTCTACGGGAGCCCCATCCCAGTCCATTTGAACGAATGTTATCTTTTTATTTATTGAAAAATAGGCTATTAATACTGCTATTTTTTAACTCCCAAGAGAACTAATTTCAATGATTTCCCAAAATCTAAGTTACTGAGCATGGGATGTTTGAAGTGCACCTATCATATTCTCTTTTATTTTGAATGAAATACTCTTTTAAATTTCCCTCAATTATGGAATCATGTTTTTCCTTCTTATGAATGCGGTAAAAAATTATGATGTTGTTATGGATGTGAGAATTATATTATTTTTCATATAATGGTTATCTATTTTCTGTACAATATTATGTGTATATTGTATTTTAGTCTTTGAAATATTTCTGGTCCTCTTCTCAAGAACTTTCTTTGTGAATATATCATTCTTCAATAAATAATATTTTGTTGAGTGATAAAGATTGATGTTTCTTTTAAGTATCCCCTATTTTAATATTTCAAGTATCAAGATATATATTTTAGAACATACAAAGGAGTACCACCTATATAAAAATTTAGGGGGACCTAAACATTAACTTTTTTGGAAACTATAATGGGGAGAGCAAAAGGTTGGTTTTGCATACCAAAATCTTCATGACTTAGCCTGAACCTAATAAACTCCATTTACAAGTTGGACTAGGAAATAAAACAAGTGTTTTGCATCAGTTGTACGAAATGGTATTATCAATAGAAAGAAGTCGAGAAAAGATCAAAATATCACAGGAAACCCTTGCCTTCAAGGAAGAAAGAGAAATTTCAAGAAGACAAATATGAAGAGATTGAATTCAACAAAAATATGGAATCATATAAAGGTCCAATAACGAGAAGTAAGAGTAAACAACTTCAATTTCGTAAATTTGGTGAAAGTTCTCGAATAGATATGAGAAGAACCCTAATAATGGGAGAAAAAGAAGAAATAAATGAGATCCATCGGAATCAAGAAGAAATAAATAAGAAGCAGAGAATACCAAGAAGAAGGATTAGGTCCAACCCTCTCAATTTACAACAGGAACAACATCCATTACCCACCATTCCACAAGGAGTCTTTCCATTGTTTTTGGGAGACAGAGTTATGAATCCAAAGAGACACATGGATAAATTCTTAGCATGAAGAATTCTGATGTCCCCAATCAGGTTTCAATCACTCCTTATCACTCCCATAGTTTAATGCCCATCCCATGATATAAAATCCATCTTATAACATTTATTAAATTCTGGAAATGAAATTGTTGAATTTGAAACACAAGAGAAAACTTCTTTTACTAGAAATTAAGTGCAGAAATAACTCAACACTAAATGAACAAAGTACACATGAAAGTTTGGTCCAAAAATGACCCAGGAAAACCCCCCAGGGTGGGGGAAAACCTGTTCTTCAGAGAGGGCAACTTCTTTTAATTAAATATCAAGCATCTGGAAATTACATTTGAAGAAAAAAATTAAATACACAACAGAGACCACTTATCTCTCTTTTCCCAAGAAAAATCTTTCTTGGAAAATGTGCCAACAACCACCTCAAAAACCGATCCCAATAAACTCAAAAACTATGCACATTGTACAAACAACAATCACATCAGTAGTTGTACAGACCTTGATTTTTGTGCAGGATGTACAGATTCATACGGTCGTACTGATTCAATTAATGTTGTACGACTGCCTCGATTTGTGTGTAGAATCAATCTCAATTTCTATGCATAAATCCATATTGTATGGACTCGTTATGGTTTTCATTAATTGATGGTATTTGCATTGATTTCCATGCCCACCTTTGCATGGAAATTCATGCCAGTCTTTTTCTGGAAATGATCTTCTTCCTTCTCTTCTTCAATCAACTCTCTCTCTTCATTGAATGTGCTTGTGTGTTTTATCTCAATGGACTCATGATAGACATTTAATGGTCTCTTTCCCCTCTTGGCCTTTCAAATTACCAAAGTGACTTTTTGGTGTCCACATGATCCAATGGCTCATAATGAGTTAGATCAACGGTGGAAATAAAGTGCATATAAAAGACCCACTTAGATTTTATATCCTATGTCACTTTTCACTTCCTATGTCACTTTTCACTTTATGAAATAAAAGGGGTTCACATTTAAAGTGGTCACATTTCCCTAGGCAAAGAGACCAATCCTAAGGAACACCACTTGCCTCGATATAAAAATTAACACTCCCTCTTACCGAGGAAGGTGTTACTTACCACCCCCATTTTGTCCCTGGAATAAACATGCTTTCCTCTCGGAAGACACTTTGTGAGGATGGCAGCCACCTGCTCATATGTAGACACATATTCAAGATTCACAACCCCTCTCTGAACATGATCATGAATGAAGTGATATAGGATCTCAATGTATTTGGACCGATCATGAAATACCAAATTCTCCATGAGTTTTAAACAACTCTGATTTTCGCAATAAATCATCGTAGGCCCCAACTCCTATCTGAAAAAACATGTCAACAATTTATGAATCTAAATGGCCCCACATGAGGCTTGGCTCGTAACCATATACTCTTCTTTTGACTAATCCATCACACAATAGCCGAACCCAATCCAAAACAACAACCTAATGTGATTTTCCTTTCTGAAACTAAGCCTGCTCAATCTCAATCTGTGAACCCTGCGAGTCTAACTCCATCACCATGAACATAATCCAAACCATAGTCAATAGTTCCCATCAAATACCGAAGCAAATGTTTTTAAGCTATCTAGTGTACTCTTCTAGGCTCCACCATAAAATGACTAAGAGTATTAACAACAACAAAAAATATATGGTCGTGTATTGACCAAATACATCAAGGAACCAATGAGTTGATGATATAATGTAGGATCCACCAACCTAAATTCAGAGGAATAAATATCCTTCCTGTTAGCACATATCCTTGTAGGGGGGATGTTTTCCTTGGATTTGGCCTCTAGTTGACAAAATGCAAAGAAAGGGGCTTAAAAAACCCACTTCATGTGCTTTATCCTAAGTCTGCCAGAGTTTATGTGATGGTTTTGCACAATGTGTTACAAGGCGCGTGGATCTGAGCAACCGATATTGGTGCACTCAGATCTACGGTGCTCAACCCAAGTCAGACCCCCCCCCTGACATTCTTCCTTTAATTAA
>ML781240.1:309255-328004 GCA_009831015.1 Picea engelmannii
CTCGCTTCCTGACACCTACCTTCCTCCCCGCCTATCACCTGTCCCTCATTCTAGTGTCGCCACGCCTTTTCCCTCTGCCACTGCAACTTCTTCTCAACGTCTGTGTCTCCTCCACCTGGCCATCATTCACCAAGTAGCCTACTGGTCGTGCCCATATCTCCATCCACGTCCACCCGCCTGTCTCCCCTGTAAGCATCCAGCAAAGCTCTAAGCAACAAAGGAGAGGCCTCCATGTCTTCATGTGCCAAGTGGGCTTACAGATGTCCAGATCTTGATGAAATAGTTATGAAAGTCAGGGAGGTGGTTGAAACATCATCTCCCCCATGAATGGAAAATAAGAACAGTCTAACCGTGAAGGCAGTCTGTCAGCCCATATAGTCTAAGGTTAAGTCTGACAACAAAGATGCATGAGAAGTCTGACCAAAGAGACAGAAAGGGGCCAAGAATGCTCGAGCACGCCTCTATTGTTATTTATGAAAATTTTGAGTATATGTATGGGGTTCTGTTGTTTGATAATGTTATTTGTTCGAGAAGAGCTCCCAACTGTAATGTTTGTTCTACCAGAGTTGTTCTATGGTTATGTAATCGATTTGGTACTTTCATGTTAATAGAATTCAACTTCCTGTTTCTTTCCATTTTGTCTATAAAAATTGTTTGAAACACTCAGGTATGGATGATCCAGCCGAGGATCATTATGTGGTTATAATGGAGGTTTGATTATAGCTTCATCGTGATCGTTTTTACTCATTTCCATTTGTTTTGTTTTCCCTCTTACATTGGATGGATTGGGCATGGAATATCCAATCGAGTTGTTGTAGTCCCAGGATGATGGAGGTTTGATCATCCTACTGTTGTAACTATGTTGCTTGCAACATATTTCAGTGTCTGAAGCTTGGGCTCCAAATCATTCTTGAGTCGATCTTTCCCTCCATGATTTGATGGAAGGACTGATTCCCATAACAATATCATTCACCCCCCTCACTAAGTCTTCCCTATGCTATCACTTTAACTCAATTTACAGACTAAATTTAATGTGGCTCTCACTTCCCTCTGCATTTCTTGTCCAATTATGTGTTGAACATCATTCAGATTCTAAGTTTTGTCCATTGAACTCCATCCATATAAAACCAACATCCACCATAAACTCTCATGGGTACTGGGATTACCTTCTCTACAATCAGAGGGTGAATTCTAGTGCTAACACTTCCCCTTGGTGGCCATGGGAGTGGACATGTGTTTGCAATTGCCCATTTGGAATCTATTGATAATAGCAATGGTATATTTTCCCTCTCACAGGAAGATATCCCCTCTTCCTGCCACACCTCTAAGCCTGGAAAGTAATGCATCAACCCTATATCCTTCATGTCAAACTCTGAGGAAAGATCCTTCTTGCAACCCTCAATAATTTTTTTTGCACCTGTAATGAACAAATCATCAACATAGAGAATAAGCATAAGCATCTCACCATAAACAACGATGTAATACATGTTGGGGTATGCATCACACTTCATGAAACCCATATGTTGCAAGTACACATCAATGTGAGAATACCAAGATCTGGGAGTTTGCTTCAGACCATACAACACCTTTTTCAGGTGAAAAACGTGGGACTCTCCACTATAATCCTCGAAACCAAGTGGTTTGTCAAAATAAATTTATTTTTGAATGATGCCATGGAGAAAGGCGATTTTGACATCCATCTGGTGAATCTTCCACCCCATCTATGCTGCAATAGAAATAATAGACCGAATAAAACTATATCGAGCTACGGGAGCGAAGGTCCCACTGTATTCAACTCCCTCTCTCTGTGAGAAACCTCTCGCCACAAATCAAGAATTATACTTTTCAATGCTTCCATCTGCAACATAATTTATCGTATAAATCCATTTGGAGGATATCATTGATTTTCCATCAGGCCTGGATACAACCTCCCACACATCATTTATCACGATGGAGGAATACTCCTCCACCATGGATTCCATCCAAACATGTGTGGTTTCCTCCTCATAGATAGAAGGCTCAGACTCTGTAATACCTGTCACCATTGCTACATAACTACAAAATCTCTCTGGTGGCCTTCTCTCCCTTGTGGAATTTCTCGGATTCCCTATTGTCTCAGATTCTTTCAAGTTGTCTTGAAGCCACTTGGGATTCATATTCCCTAAAATAACCTCCTCATCCTCACCCGAAGAAGATACCCCTGAAAGTTGACCAACTGAGCTCGGTGACACAGTACTCTGAAAATCTGTACCCGTACCTGTAGAACTTGAAGTTCCATGTGAACTATCAACCAGAGGAATAAACTGTGAAGTTCTCGGTGAGATGACCTATGGACTTCCCTGTCAGCCAATATGTATTGTGACCATTGGTGAACCTGTAATCCCTGACACCCCAGTGCCTCTCATGCTAGAACTTTGAGTCCCAACTCCATGTACTTGACCTACCTGCTGCTGAGAAGTCGAAGGTTGTCTCTCCTCTAAATCCCATGACCTCCTGCAAGCCCTCTCCTCCTAGAAATTCACATCTGTCCTAACAACAACCCTCCTAAGTGTAGGGATGTAAAGACAATAGGCCTTAGAAGTCTCATTGTAACCCACAAGTAAACCCTTTTTAGTTGTGGGTTCCATATTTGTCCTCTTCTCTTTGGTAACATGAGAGAACGTGATACATTCAAAAATCCTCAAATTATCAACTTGAGGCTTCTACCCAGTGAAATCCTCCTCAAGAGTCATATCCTGAAACTCCTTGTGAGGACTTCGATTCTGTAGATAAATTGTAGTGTTACAGGCCTCCTCCCACAAGAACAAAGGTAATCCTTGGTCATGAATCATTGATCTGGAATCTCCAATTATCGACCTAGTCTTCCTCTTTGAAACCCCATTCTTCTTAGGGTTGTAAGGAACTATCATCTCCCTTTTGATGCCCTCCATGGTACATAAATCAATGAACTCATTCGAGGCACACTCACCTCCTATGTCATATCTTAACACTTTAATTTTCTTTCCTGTCTGGTTCTCAACAAGAGATTTAAACTCTTGGAACCGTGCAAAGACCTCACCCTTATGCTTCAGGAAATAAATCCAGGTCTTCAAGGAATGGTATTCAATGAAAAATACATAGTACTCATGACCCCTCAATTATGGAGAAGACATCCTTCCACTAGCATCTGAATGTATCAAGTCAAGGATACCTGTAGTCCTATTATCTCTACCTGGAAATGGAGCCTTGGTGTACTTTTCCAAATCACACCCCCTATAAACATCATCATGCTCAATGCTAATCTCCAGGATACCTATGGTGATCTCCCTAGCAATCCTCAGAGCTCCATGATGCAAATGCCCCATCCTCTTGTGCCAAAGCTCACGTAAATCCATGTTGTTGGTCATGCACACAAATTCCCCTGATGTCTCCCATATCATCCTCTGCATACTCCCGTATCGAACTCCGGTGAATTTTTCCTCTGATGTTAGCTCCCTTTGGATAAAGGAGTACATGCCCATCTCTAAAATTCACCACATATCCTCTATACTTGATACAAGAAACTAAAATAAGATTTTTCTTAAGGCCTGGAACATATAATACTTCTAGCAACTTCAAAGGATGTAGAGACTCCCTATGAAGATCCACTGTGCCAATCCCAACAACCCTCATAGCTCTTTTGTTTCCAAAAATGATGTCCATTTCATGAGTCTGATGTCTAATCTTTATAAACTGCTCACGAATACCTGACATGTGTTGAGAAGCACCACTGTCAATATACCACAGCGTGGTAGATATTGATCTACCTGAGTTCTTTGTCATAAAGGAAAAGTCCTTATCAACTATCAAAGAGAAATCATCCACCTCAGCTGAATTTTACATGTTATGGTCCTTCTTATTCTTCCTCTCAGGACACGTCACTGCATAGTGTCCCATCTTCTGGAAGCACCAACATTTTACTTTACTAAGATCTTTCTCCCCCTTTTTCTTTGGTTTTACCTGTTTCTTACCTTGACCTATCAGACCTTGAGTCTTGGGCTTCCCCTTCCTCCATTTGGATGAAAGAGCCACATTCTCCTCTTCCTCCTTAATACTAGATGAGCTTCCCTGCAAATATCCTCTCTGGTTCTCCTCCTGAATGAAATCGTCCCAAATCCTTTCCCATGAAGGCAATTTCTCACGCCCCATAATCGCCTAAACAAACATAGCCCATGGTTTTGACACACCATTCAAGGTTGTTTGAACAAGCTCGAATTCTCCCATTGCCTCCCCTACTGCTGACAACTCATCCCTTACATGTGTGATTTGAGTAAGGTATGAAGTAACCCATTCATTCTTGTCCATTCGAATACTTTTCATCTTTTCCCTCAACAACATCTCCCTATTCTCATTTGTGCTTTGATACATGCAAGTCAAAGCTTCCCACATCTAATATGAATGCCCTTTACTGCTGACATGTGAAACTACATGGTCTTTTATGGCATCAAGAATTATCCTTTTCTCCTTAACATCCTTTTTTATTGAAGGTTTCTAATGTTGTTGCATCTGTGGGTACTAGAAAAAACTTTGTTGCAGTACTTTCAACAATCTCCCAAAGTTCATTTTCTTGGAAAAGTAAAATGATTCTTTCCTTCCATGGACACAAATTTTCATCCCCTTCTAGCCTATCCTCCCACCTCAAACCTGTAGCCATATTGTTGAAGAAAACAAGCCCAAACCACCACTCAACAAAACTTCCCACAAAATTTTACTGCTGATATAAAATTTATGAGTGTTAACAACTCTCTTTCCAGATGTTTTAAGGTTGTTCTAGTCACCAACGCTATGATACCATGAAGAATTTTGATGTCCCCAAACAGATTTCAATCATTCCTTATCACTCCCATAGTTTAATTCCCATCCCATGATATAAAATTCATCTTATAACATTTATTAAATTATGGAAATGAAATTGTTGAATTTGAAACACAAGAGACAACTTCTTTGACTCGAAATTAAATGCAGAAATAACTCAGCACTAAATGAACAAACTACACATGAAATGTTGGTCCAAAAATGACCCAAGAAAAACTCCCAGGGTGGGGGAAAACCTGTTCTTCAGAGAGGGTAGCTTCTTTTATTCAATATCAAGCATCTGGAAATTACATTTGCAGCAAAAAATTAAATACACAGTAGAGACCACTTATATTTATTTTCCCAAGACAAATATTTCTTGGAAAATGTGCCAACAACCACCTCGAAAACCGAGCCCAATAGACTCAGAAATTTTGTACATTGTATGGAAAACAATCACATTGACAACTGTATGGACATCAATTTATGTGCAGGATGTACAAATCTATATGGTCGTACAGATTCAATTAATGTTGTATGACTGCCTTGATTTCTTGGTAGAATCAAACTCGATTTCTGTGCATAAATCCATACCATGTGGACTAGTTATGGATGTCATTAATTGTTGTTATTTTCCTTGATTTTTGTTCCCACCTTTGCATGGAAATTTGTGCCACCCGTTTTCTATAAATGATCTTCTTCCCTCTTACATTGGATGGCTCAGGCATGGAAGATCCAATTGAGATTTTGTAGTCGCAGGATGATGGAGGTTTGATCATCCTACTGTTGTAACTATGTTTCTTGCACCATATTTCAGTGTCTGAAGCTTGGGCTCCATATCATTCTTGAGTCGATATTTTCCTCCCCGAGCTGCTGGAAGGACTAATGCCCATAGTAGTATCGTTCACCCCCCTCACTAAGTCTTCCCTCTGCTGTCACTTTAACTCAATTTACAGACTGAAGATAATGTGGCCCTCACTTCCCTGTGCATTTCTTGTCCAATTATGTGTTGAACATCATTCAAAATTTGAGTTTCTTCCATTGACCTCCATCCATATAAAACCAACATCCACCATAACCTTGGATGGGTACTGGTCTTACCTTCTCTACAATCAAAGGGTGAATTCTAGTGCTAACACATCCCATTGGTGGCCATGGGAGTGGACATGTGTTTGCAATCTCCCATTTGGAATCTGCTGAGAATATCGATGGCATATTTTCCCTCTCCCGAGAAGATAGCCCCTCTTCCTGCCACACCTCCAAGCCTAGAAAGTAATGCATAAACCCTATATCCTTCATGTCAAACTCTGAGGCAAGATCCTTCATGCAACCCTCAATAAGTTTATTTGCACCTGTAATGAACAAATCATCAACATAGAGAATAAGCATAAGCATCTCACCATCAACAACGATGTAATACATGTTGGGGTCTGCATCACACTTCATGAAATCCATATGTTGCAAGTACGCATCAATGCAAGAATACCAAGCTATGGGAGCTTGCTTCAAACCATACAACACCTTTTTCAGGCGAAAAACATGGGACTCACCACTATAATCCTTGAAACCAAGTGGTTGCTCAAAATAAATTTCTTTCTGAATGATGCCATGGAGAAAGGCGATTTTTACATCCAACTGGTGAATCTTCCACACCATCTATACTGCAATAGAAATAATAGACCAAATGAAACTATATCGAGCTATGGGATCGAAGGTCCCATTGTATTCAACTCCCTCTCTTTGTGAGAAACCTGTCGCCACAAATCAAGAATTATACTTTTCAATGCTTCCATCTGCAACATAATTTATCTTATAAATCCATTTGGAGGATATCATTGATTTTCCATCAGGCTTGGATACAACCTCCCACACATCATTTATCATGATGAAGGAATACTCCTCCACCATGGATTCCCTCCAAACATGTGTGGTTTCCACCTCATAGATAGAAGGCTCAGACTCTGTAATACCTGTCACCATTGCTACATAACTACAAAATCTCTCTGATGGCCTTCTCTCCCTTATGGAATTTCTCGGATTCCCTATTGTCTCAGATTCTTTCAAGTTGTCCTGAAGACACTTGGGATTCCTCTTCCCTAAAATAACCTCCTCATCCTCACCCAAAGAAGATATGCCTGAAAGTTGACCAACTGAGCCCAGTGACGCAGTACTCTGAAAATCTGTACCTGTACCTGTAGAACCTGAAGTTCCATGTGAACTATCAACCAGACGAATAAACTGTGAAGTGCTCAATGAGCTGACCTATGGACTGCCCTGTGAGCCAATATGTACTGTGACCATTGGTGAACTTGTAATCCCTGACACCCCAGTGCCTCTCATGATATAACTCTGAGTCCCAACTCCCTATACTTGACTTACCTACTGCTAAGAAGTCAAAGTTTTTCTCTCCTCTAACTCCCATGATCTCCTGCAAGCCCTATCCTCCTCTAAATTCACATCCCTCCTAACAAAAAACCTCCTAAGTGTATGGATGTAAAGCTGGTAGGATTTATAAGTCTCATTGTAACCCATAAGTAAACCCTTTTCAGTTGTGGTTTCCATCTTTGTCCTCTTCTCTTTGGTAACATGAGAGACCGTGATACATCCAAAAATCCTCAAATGATAAAATGGAGGCTTCTGCCTAGTGAAATCCTCCTCGAGAGTCATATCCTGAATTGTCTTGTGAGGACTTCGATTCTGTAGATAAACTGCAGTGTTGCAGGCCTCCACCCACAAGAACAAAGGTAATCCTTGGTCATGAATCATTGATCTAGAATCTCCAATTATCGACCTATTCTTCCTCTCTACAACCCCATTCTTCTCATGGTTGTAAGGAACTGTCATTACCTTTTGATGCCCTCCATGGTACATAAATCAGTGAACTCATTCGAGGCATATCACCTCCATTATCATATCATAACACTTTAATTTTCTTTCCTGTCTGGTTCTCAACAAGAGATTTAAACTCTTGGAACCATGCAAATACCTCACCCTTATGCTTCAGGAAATAAATCTAGGTCTTCAAGTAGTGGTCTTCAATGAACAATACATAGTACTCATCAATGATGGACAAGACATCCTTCCACTAGCATCTGAATGTATCATGTCAAGGATACATGTAGTCCTACTATCTCTACCTGGAAATGGAGCCTTGGTGTACTTTCCCAAATCACACTCCCTATAAACATCATCACACTCAATGATAAACTCTAGGATACCTATGGTGATATCCCTAGCAATCCTCAGAGCTCCATGATGCAAATGCCCCATCCTCTTGTGCCAAATCTCATGTAAATCCATGTTGTTGGTCATGCACACAAATGCCCTTGATGTGTCCCATATCATCCTCTACATACTCCCGTATTGAACTCTGATGATTTTTTCCTCTGATGTTAGCTCCCTTTGGATAGGGGAGTACATGCCCATCTCTGAAATTCACCACATATCCTCTATCCTCGATACAAGAAACTGAAATAAGATTTTTCTTATAGCCTGGAACATATAATACTTCTAGCAACTTCAGAGGATGTAGAGGCTCCCTCTGAAAATCCACTGTACCAATCCCAACAACCCTCATAGCTCTGTTGTCTCCCAAAACGATGTCCTTTTCATGAGTTTGATGTCTAAGCTTTATAAAATTCTCAAGAACACATGGCATGTGTTGAGAAGCACCACTATCAATATACCACATCGTGGTAGATACTGAGCTACCTGAGTGCTCTGTCATAAATGAAAAGTCCTCATCAAATCTCCAAGAGAAATCATCCACCTCAGCTAAAGTTTCCATGTTATGTTCCTTCTTATTCTTCCTCTCAGGACATGTCACTACATAGTGTCCCATCTTCTAGAAGCACCAACATTTTGCTTTACTAAGGTCTTTCTCCCCCTTTTTCTTTGGTTTTACCTGTTGCTTACCTTGACCTATGGGACCTTGTGTCTTGGGCTTCTCCTTCCTCCATTTGGATGAAAGAGCCACATTCTCCGCTTCCTCCTTAATACTAGATGAGCTTCCCTGCAAATAGCTTCTTTGGGTCTCCTCCTAAATGAAATCGTTCCAAATCCTTTCCTAGGAAGGCAATTTCTCATGCCCCACAATCGCCTGAATAAACATAGCCCATGGTTTTGACACATCATTCAATGCTTTCCAAACAAGCTCAACTTCTCCCATTGCCTCCCCTACTGCTGACAACTCATCCCTTACTTGTGTGATTTTAGTAAGGTATGAAGTAACTCCTTCACTCTTGTCCATCCAAATACTGTTCATCTTTTCCCTCAACACCATCTTCTTGTTCTCATTTGTGCTTTGATGCATGTAAGTCAAAGCTTCCCACATCTGATATGCATGCCCTTTACTGCTGACATGTCAAACTACATGGTCTTTTATGGCATCAAGAATGATCATTTTCTCCTTAACATCATTTTTTATTGAAGGTTGCTAATGTTGTTGCATTTGTGGGTACTAGAACAAACTTTGTTGCAGTACTTTCAACAATGTCCCAAAGTTCATTTTCTTGGAAAAGTAAAATGATTCTTTCCTTCCATGGACAAAAATTTCCCTACCCTTCTAGCCTATCCTCCCACCTCAAACCTGTAGCCATATTGTTGAAGAAAATAAGCCCAAACCACCACTCAACAAAACTTCCCACAAAATTTTACTGCTGATATAAAATTTATGAGTGTTAACAACTCTCTTTCTAGATGTTTTAAGGTTGTTCCAGTCACCAACGCTCTGATACCATGAAGAATTATGATGTCCCCAAACAGATTTCAATGATTCCTTATCACTCCCATAGTTTAATTACCATCCCATGATATAAAATTCATTTTATAACATTTATTAAATTCTGGAAATGAAATTGTTGAATTTGAAACACAAGAGACAACTTCTTTGACTGGAAATTAAATGCAGAAATAACTCAGCACTAAATGAACAAACTACACATGAAATTTTGGTCCAAAAATGACCCAGGAAAAGCTCCCAGGGTGGGGGAAAACCTGTTCTTCAGAGAGGGTAGCTTCTTTTATTAAATATCAAGCATCTGGAAATTACATTTGCAGAAAAACATTAAATACACAGCAGACACCACTTATCTCTATTTCCCCAAGACAAATATTCCTTGGAAAACATGCCAACAACCACCTCGAAAAATGATCCCAATAGACTCAGAAATTTTTTACATTGTACAGAAAACAATCACATCAGCAACTATATGGACATCAATTTATGTGCAGGATGTATAAATCTGTACGGTCGTACAGATTCAATTAATGTTGTATGACTGCCTCAATTTCTTGGTAGAATCAAACTTGATTTCTATGCATAAATCCATACCATGTGGACTGGTTATCGATGTCATTAATTGCTGGTATTTTCCTCAATTTTCGTTCCCACCTTTGCATGGAAATTTTTTCCACTCTTTTTCTAGAAATGATATTCTTCCTGCTCTAATTCAATCAACTCTCTCTCTTCAGCGAATATGTTGTGTGTTTTGTCTCAATGGACTCATGATAGACATTTAATGGTCTCTTTCCCCTCTTGTCCTTTCAAATTCCCAAAGTGACGTTTGGGTGTCCACATGATCCAATGGCTCATAATGAGTTAGATCAACGGTGGAAATAAAGTGCATATAAAAATCACTTTTTTGATATTTTATTCACCCAACTTAAATAAAAGACCCTCTTAGCTTTTATTTCCTAAGTCACTTTTCACTTAATGAAATAAAAGGGGTTCACATTTAAAGTGGTCACATTTCCCTAGGGAAGGAGACCAATCCTAAGGAACACCACTTTCCTCTGTATAAAAATTAACATGGCAATCTGTGACATCCATCTAATAGAATATGATGATGTTTGATAAGAGTTTTTCTACAGAAATTGACAAGAGCAACCTATTAATGGAACACGTCTCTAATTGCTCAATCGATTTCATCATTTGATGATTTGGAGAACATGTTCATGACTATGTATGCACCCCTTGTTTCATACCATACATTTCTCATACAATTCACTCAAATTCATTTGAGAAAGTGTGAAAGAATCAAAGACTTTAATTTACGATTTTTCAAAACATTGAATGAAATTCTAGAAGAACAACAACCAAATGCTCATGCTATAAGAATCCAATGCCTTCGAATGTAAATTATGCCATTAGATCCTTAGGAATAAATAATTTAAATTAATCTATTAAAAAAGAAATGGAAATGGAAGAATTTATGCTAGAAATAAATGCAAATCTTGACATCATCCTAGGGAAAGTTCAAATGCAAATGAACACTCTTGTAATATCAAAGCAAGGACCGTCTACCTCAAAGAATGTTTAAAATCGAGGAGTTGGTGCTGGAATCCTCAAGGAGTTCATCCCTAATGTAATAAATGATCCATCGATAACTCAAGAAACAAGGAAAAGAATGGAAATATCTCATATGAAAAGAACCATTAGATAGATGCAAAATGAGATAACAAGGTTAAGAAGAACCAAAAGTTTTGTCCCTACAAATCCAAACCCAAGAATTACTACCTAGGAGTAGAGAATAATTATTTTCCAAGAGAAAAGAATAAGAAATGATGACAGAAATGAAAAACATAGGCCAAGAGAACCTAGAGTGCCAAACCCTAATGTTGTCGTGTTGGAAGAATTTTTTGAAGAAAATTTTGAGAATTTTGATCAAGAGGAAAATATCATTCAAGATGAAATTTTAGAATTAGTACATACAAATTAAAGAGAGTCATGATTTTACAGTTTTAATGAGCAAGAAGAACCTCACATATCACGATAAAATGTTTTAAAATCAAGAGCACACGTGAATAGATTCAAAACAAGAGAGGTTGTCGAAAAATAAAAATAAAAGACAAAAGCAAATGCTACAAAAACATCAAAGAAACAAACAATTGTTAATCATGCAAATAATCCACAATAGATGACCTATAATGTGATTTAGGAATTGACCAAGTTAAGAATTAATTTTGCTTTCATGGAAGTGGTGAAAGTTCCACAACAAATGGAGAATAATTTAAAGATTCTTAACGAACCAAGCACTAGAAGAGAAGAGGTTGTCACAAATTCTAGGAAACATCAAAAATTTTCATCAAAATCATGATGTTGTATTACATAATTGTTTGGTTGATAATGGAGCAACCAATAACATCATTCCCTTCTCAGTCATGGAGGAACTCATAATGGGATGTACCAAATATTATGAGACTGGTGAAAGTATTTATGCAATTGATTCACGAAAGGTCCTAGCCTATGTTGAGATTAATTTTTTTGTGTGTGTGGATAAATGCAACACTGCACATCACAAAAATAATTACCATTATAGTGGTGGATTTTCCTCCAACATACGAAGTTATTTTAGGAAGAGACTAGTCTCCAATTATTGAAGTTTATATTATGAATGATGGAAGTTGTAGGATTCTTCCTAACAAAGATGGAACAATGGATAGAGTTATTAGAGAAACCATAAATCTTGTATCCTTCAGAAAGAAGAAAATGAATTAATGGAGAATTATATTGGTCTAGGGATCGAAAATTAATTTTTTCTCATTCCATAGAAAGTCAACCCTCCAAAGCAAGAGGAGGCAAATACTTTTCAAGGTTTCTAGAAGATTTCGTTCTATGGTGCCCGCTCCAAATATGGAAGTGGAGTAGGGATTGTTTTTGAAAGTCCTAAGTCGGTTATATATCCACATGCAATCAGACTGGATTTCCTTGTACAAATAATGAAGAAGAATATGAAGCACTAATTCAAGGGATGAATCTTGCATTACATATGAAAGTAGAAAATTTGATAATAATTGGCGACTCTGAACTAGTCATAAATCACATCAAAAGGACATACAAGATCAAGAAAGAAAAGATGAAGTATTATGAAAAAAGAGCAAATGAACTTATGGACTCTTTCAATTCATTTAATATCTCTTTCATCCCCAAAGAAAAAAAATCAAAAAGATGATTCACTAGCGGTTGTTCCATCCTTGTTCAATCGAGATGATTTCAAGAGTCAAAATACATTTCCATGTTAAGATAATTTTCAAGCCCTCAGTACCTGACAATCAATATTACCTACACGTTTTTAAAAATGATGAATAAGTAGTTGATTATCTCTTTGATTCAAATGAATCTTCTAAAATCCCTAATGATCAAAATCACGTATCTATTTCAAAATATTGTATTGGTTTTGAATCTCTTTTCACAAGAGATGATCCAACAAAAATTTATGATCCAAAGGAAGAGACGTCTGTCAGAAGAGTACAGGAGACACAAAAGATAAACATTGGAACTCATGACTCTCCAAAATATGTAAATCTTGGTACCAGATGTATAAAGGAAGAAATCGAGCAATATACTTCCTTGTTTAAATAATTTTATGATTTTTTTTCTTGGACATACGATGATCTAAAGGAATATGATAAGTCCATTTTTCAACACATCATACCCCTTAAAGAAGGAGCAAATCCTATCAAGGAAAAGATAAGAATAATAAATCCCAAGTTGAAGCCTTCAGTAAAAATTGAATTGGATAAGTTAAAGAAAGATGGAATTATTGTTCCAATAAGACATTCATAATGGTTGTCAAATCTAGTAATAGTAAAAAAGAAGAGTGGGGAAATTCACCTTTTTGTCGATTTTAGAGATTTAAATAGGGAAATAATCAAAGAAACTTATCCACTCCTAAATATGGAGATGTTTTTACAACAAGTTACTAGTTCATCCTTATTGTCTATGCCTGATGATTTTTTTTATATACAACTAGGTGTTGGTTGTTGAAGAAGATAGACCCAAAACTACTTTTGTCACATCTTGAGATACTTACTCCTATGTTCATATGTTGGTTGTGGAGCCTAATTATCTTCCTGATTCAGAGGTATTTGTTTTTATCCATTTTTATACCCCATGAAGATTGTACACCTAGGAATAATATACACCCCTCCACGTGGGGGGGTTGCAGGGGGGGATTGCCCTCCCTGTGGGGTCTGGGGGTAGGCGGGTCCTCAACGAGGGTTCGGATGCGAAGTCCCTGAAGGAAAATTTGCCTTATAAATGTATATTGTAATTTCATAGTAAATTTGGAACGTTCAGTATAAGGTATTAGATATGAAGGTATACGTTATGTTAGGGTTTTTTCCCCTAGAAGGAAACCCTCTTTTATGAGGGAATTGTATTGTGGTGTATTATTGTGAATATTGTATTCTAAGAGAGGAGACTATGAGAGAAAGAAGAGGGAGTTACAATAGGTGTGTTGTAGGTTGTATCCCTTCATTGTTTGGATAATAAAAAGGAAGGACTTGGAAATTTCTCTAGTGGACATAGCCCACACTGGGTGAACAACGTATATCTATCTCTCTATTGTATTGTGTATCTTCTGTTTTTTATTTCTGCATTTTTCTTATTTTATTTCTCCACAATCCTGTTTTTCCAACAACTAGTATCAGAGTGAAAGGTAACTCGCAGGAAAAGAGGGTTCCTGGTTCGAGTGGGAGCAATGGCGGAATATAGAAATTTTAGGGTTGACAAAAATTAACAACCAAAACTACTAGTTATGGAAGATGAAGATGGAAGATTATTTTTATCAAAAGGATCTATTCCTACCATTGGGCAGAATAGAAAAGAATTTGACAGCCATGAAGGATGAAGAATGGGAGGTTCTTGATAGAAAGGCACTAGGAACGATACGACTAAGCCTGGTAGCATCGGTATCTTTCAATATTTCAAAATAAAAGACAACGAAGGAGTTGATGGATGCATTGGATAAAATGTATGAAAACCCCTCGGCATCCAATAAGGTATTTCTAATGAAGAGATTGTTTATTACGAAGATGTTAGAAGGTGGTTCTATTGCAGATCATTTAAATGAATTTAATACAGTTACTAATCAGCTAAGTTTTGTAAAAGTGGACTTTGATGATGAGGTCAGGGCTCTTCTAATATTGTGCTCATTGCTAGAAATTTGGAATGACTTGGTCATGGATGTAACTAAATCTTTCTCTAGCTCAAACACTTTAAAATTTGATTATGTTGTTGGTGTTATCCTTAGTGAGGAAATGCGATGAAAAATCATAGGTGAGACATTAGGTAATGCATTAAACATGGAGAACATGGGAAGAAAAAATGATAGAGGAAAGGGCTTAGGGAACCGTGAGAATTCTAGGAAGGGAATATCTAAATACAAACTGGGAAAGATATAGTGCTGGAATTTGTGGAAGAAAAGACATCTAAATAAAGACTATAGAGCTCCAAATAAACAAAGTGATGGATAGCAGGAGAAAAATCAGGAAGCAAATGTAACAGGTGATGTGTTACAAGATGCTTTGATTCTTTCTATAGATAATATTTTTTATTCTTGGGTAGTAGATTCAGGGGCTTCATTACATTCCACAACCCATAGGAAACATTATCTAGATTATGTTCAAGGTGATTTTGGACAAGTTCATTTGGGTGATGATGCACCATGCAAAATTGTTGGAATGAGAAAGGTAAAAATAAAGCAAAGGAATGGAAACCAATGGTTGTTGAAAGAGGTAAGACATGTTCCAGATCTAAGGAAAAATATAATTTCAACAGGGTAGTTGGAAAGTGAAGGTTGTATATCCATATTTGCAAATAAGGTATGGAAGGTCACCAACGGATCATTGGTGAGAGAAAAAGGAGAGAAGGTAGGAACATTGTGTTTATGTATTGGTAATACTGATTCTTATATCTTTTTATATTCTATAGGAGTGGATAAAACAATGAGACATCATAGGCTTGTACACATGAGTGAGAAGGGGATGCAGATACTTCACAAAAGAAATTTGTTTCTAGATCTTAAACAAATTGATTTGGATTTTTGTGAGCATTGTGTTTATGGAAAACAAAAGAGAGTTAGATTTCTCATATTCAGAAAAGAAAAGAAGAGTGAAAGATTTGAGCTAGTGCATACAGATGTATGGGGACCATATCAGGTATCATGTCTTGGTGGATCTCATTATTATGTTACTTTTATTGATGATGCAACTAGAAAAACTTGGGTTTATTGCATTCAACAAAAATATGATTTTTTTGATACTTTTAAGAAATGCAAATATTTGGTTGAGAATGAGACATGAAAAAGGTTGAAGTGTCTCAGATCAGATAATGGAGGTGAATATTGTAGCAAGGATTTTGATGATTGTTGTTCATACTATGGGATTCATAGAGAGAAAAAAATTCCAGTAAAACCACAAGAAAATGGTGTGTCAGAAAGGATGAACAGGACAATCATGGAGTGTGCAAGGAGTATGAGATTGCATGTTGGGTTTCCCTTACAGTTTTGGGAAGATGTTGTAGATATTGTTGTTTACTTAATAAACAGAGGACCTTCAAGCTATTTAGATGGTGGAATTATAGAGGAGGCATGGATAGGTAAAAATATAAACTATTTTTTTTTAAGACTTTTGATTGTGAAGCATTTATCCATATTGATAAAGAAAATATAACAAATATTGAGGAAATATCCAAGAAGTTTACCTTTATTGGATACAATGTCAATGATTTTGGTTATCCCTTATGGGATTATGAAAATAAAAAAATCATTAGGAGTAGAGATGTCATATTCAATGATAAGGTCATGTACAAATATCAGTTGCAGGGAAAGAAACAGGAAAAAGAAAAACCAGAATACATAGTGCTTGATGAGATCATTGAAAACGAAATTCCAAAGGTACCAGAAAATCAAAATGTACAACAATAGGAGAAACATGTACCTCAAACTCCTACAAGTGTTATTAGAAGATCTTCCAGGTTAAGTAGACCCCCTGAATGATACTCTCCTTCATTGTATTATATATTGTTGACTGATTCTGGTGAACCAGAATATTATGAAGAGGTAATGCAGGTAGACACTAAAAAGAAGTGGGAGAAAGGAATGAAAGAGGAAATGGATTCCCTCGTAAATAACCAGACTTGGGACTTGGTTCATTTTCCTTCAAGAAAAAGAGCATTGCAGAATGAATGGGTTTACAAGTTGACGAAAGAAGATGGAGGCAAAAAGGAGTACAAGGCTAGACTTTTTGTAAAGGGATTTGCACAAAAGAAAGGTATAGATTTTGATGAAAGGTTTTCTCTTATTGTTAAGATGACTTCAATTAGGACTATTTTAAGTCTTGTGGTAGTATAATATTTGAATCTTGAACAATTAGATATAAAAACAACTTTTCTCCATGGGGATTTGGAGGAAGATATTTATATGCAACAACCACATGGGTATGAGGTCAAAGGGAATGAAAATTTTCTATGTAGGTTGAAGAAGAGCTTGTATGGCTTAAAGAAATCTCCAAGGTAGTGGTATTTTAAGTTTGACAGGTTTATGACAGAACAAGGTTATAGTATATGTAATTCAGATCACTCTGTTTATTTTAAAAGGCTAGAAAATGGAAGCTATATTATGTTTCTATTGTATGTAGATGACAAGATTGTTTCAGGTTCTAATATGTAGGATATAAATGTGCCCAATAATAAATTAACTAATTCATTTGTGATGAAGGATTTGTGTGATGCAAAGAAAATCCTTGGTATGAGAATACACGAGACAAGAAAAATTGCAAATTGACATTATCTCAGGGTGAGTACATAGAGAATGTATTGGATACGTTTAGAATGCAGAATGCAAAACCAGTTATTAAAAATTTATCCAACCATTTCAAATTAACCAAGGAAATGTGTCCCAATGAACACAAGGATATAGAATACATGTTGAGGTTCCCTTATTCATCAACAACTGGAAACTTGATGTATGTGATGGTTTGCACAAGAGTAGATATTGCACATGCAGTGGGAGTTCTGAGCAGGTATATGAAAAATCTAAGTAAAGAACATTGGGAGGAAGTCAAGTGGATTCTCAGGTATTTGAGAGGTACTCCCACTCATGCATTATGTTTTAAAGTTTCAAACAATGTTCTACATGTTGGTTGTGGAGCCTGATTATCTTCCTGATTTATAGGTCTTTTACTTTCAGCCATGTTTATACCCCATGAAGTATTTACACCCCAGAAGTATGTACACTCTTCCATGTGGGGGAGTGCAGAAGGGGGGTACCCCCTCTGCGGGGTTCGGGGGGCCTATCCCCCCGGCTGGGGGGTCTGGGGGCAAGCAGGCCCCCAGCGGGGGTTCGGGGACGAAGACCTCGAAGAAAAAATTGTCTTATAAAAGTATATTATAATTTCATTGTAAATCTGGACCATTCATTATAAGGTCACAGATCTAACGGTAGATATTATGTTTGGTTTTTTTTCCCTAGAAGGAAACCCTCTTTTATGAGGGAAATGTACTGCGGCTATGGTTGATGGTGAATATTGTATTCTGAGAGAGGAGACTCTGAGAGAAAGAAGAGGAAGTTATAGCGGGTTTTGTTGTAGGTTGTATCCCTTCATTTTTTGGATAATAATAAAGGAAGGACCTGGCAATTTTTTTGGTGGACGTAGCCCACACTGGGTGAAACATGTAAATCTGTGTCTCTCTTGTATTGTGTGTCTTCTGTGTTTTGTTTATGCATTTGTTTTATTTTATTGCTACGTGGTCCTTTTTATCTAACAACTGGTATCAGAGCATAAGGTAACTCGCAGGAAAAGAGGGTTCATGGTTCGAGTGGGAGCAATGTCGGAAGATGGAAAGTTTAGGGTCGAGAAATTTAACGGCCAAAACTACCAGTTATGGAAGATGCAGATGGAAGAATATTTATATCAGAAGGATCTATTCCTACCATTGAGTGGAGTAGCAAAGAAGTCGGCGGCCATGAAGGACGAAGAATGGGAGATTCTTGAAAGAAAGGCTCTAGGAATGATACGGCTGAGCCTGGCAGCGTCGGTGGCTTTCAATATTTCAAAAGAAAAGACAACGAAGGGTTTGATGGATGCGTTGGCCAAATTGTATGAAAAACCCTCAGCGTCGAATAAGGTATTTCTAATGAAGAGATTATTTAATA
>ML781240.1:346830-359902 GCA_009831015.1 Picea engelmannii
CTATGTCGGGAACATATCGTGACCGTCGGATTTCCTAACTACAAATGCATACTAATGCATACTAAGGAAACACACTTTTACCTAACGACATATTAGACCAAGTAGATCTTAACTAACTCCTAAGTGTCTAAATATCCTAACACATTAGTTGTAATTATACCTCCTAGTCTCCTATATATACCAAGGAGACATTTTCATTTTGAATCATCTTGTAATTGTACATTTATTGTGGCATAAGGAGTTTTCCCCCTCAAAGAGGCTTATTAACTGGTTTTTTCTCTTTTTCAAAGCATTGAGTACTAATTCTGAGGTTTTTCTATGCTATATTGATATTTGGTTCTTAACATATGGTATCAGAGCTCAAGGTCTTGGGGTTTCGTTGCTACATCTGAGACACCTTGGCATTTTCGCTATAAATTTGTTTCTACAATGTTTCAGAAGGAACGGCTTGGAGTATATTTAGTAGATGGATCAAGGTACGTTGGGTTAACATTTCAACTCCTGAAGCCTTATACGTTTAGAGATACAGCTTGTGCAAGATAGGATTCTAGAATCATTCAGAACTGAGTCATTGCGGAATTTTCTCTATAATTTTTCTTTTGTAATGTTTCAGACCCTAAAATCTGAAGGCTATTCAAAAGACTTAGTATGGTATCTATGGTAAAAAATTCATCTTCTGGGTCATCTTAAATTTGTAGATACACCCTGTGGAAGATAGGGTATCTGACTAGTCTCAAGAAGGTGTTCCAGGTAAAACAATCATAACATCTTCCTAGAGTATCCAAATTGAGTGAGACTAGTTTCATTGGATAGTGGACAGTCTGTAGTATTTCTGGTATGAGTTTCAAAATTTTATATCATTTATTTTGTGTGGGGAAGTCTATACAAGTGAGATCTCCTAGAAAGGCCAAAAATTAGCAAGTTGTGGGGAAGTTACCATAAATTCCACTTGGCACATCCAATTTTGATCAAACTCGTGGCATTGCAGAGAATAAATATCAGAGAACTACAAAAAAAGAAAGTTTCATACCCAGAAGGGTTGAAACTTTGGAGATACAACAGAAGAAAGATTGTCTAGCAGAACCACCTCAAAATCAAGGTTCAAAAGTGATACTTGGCCAACATGCCACCCAAAAAGGGAACTTCTACACCAAATAAGCCTCCAGAAAATCCTAAGTGGACTCTTATACTATGGTGAAATTAGGAAAAATATATAATTTCTAAGAAAACGTTCCATAATCAAGAAATGACTCTTTGCAACATGCTTAAATGATTCAACTATTAAAGTGACACTTACCATGTGACTGGAGTTGTTACCTCATGAAGCAAGACCTGCTATGTTCTAGGAGCCAAACTAGTGTAGTGGATGATGCTTTGTTGTCAATGATGATGGTGAAGAATGGTGTAGAAGACAAGATTTTTGGGTTGTGTTATGCATCTAGCTCTCGACACTCCATGTCTACTACCTGTAGGCCTCAAGACATCATCTCCTTAGTTACCCCTAGGATATGGGGTAACAATTTTATTTCTTATTTTGAATGAAATACTCTTTTAAATTTCTCTCAATTGTGGACTCATGTTATTCCTTCTTATGAATGTGATCAAAATTTATGATGTCATGATGGATGTGAGAATTATGTTATTTTTCATATAATCGTTATCTATTTTCTGTACAATATTATGTGTATATTGTATTTTAGTCTTTGAAAGATTCATAGTCCTCTTCTCAGGAACTTTCTTTGTGAATATATCATTTTTCAATAAGTAGTATTTTGCATTTTGTTGAGTGATAAATATTGGTGTTTCTTTTAAGTGTCCCTTATTTTAATATTTCAAGTATCAATATATATCTTTTAGAACATACAAAGGAGTACCACCTCTATAAAAATACAAGGAGATATTTTATCCTTGTGAGTTTGTTATTTGGATCTTATCCAATCTAAACATCAACAAGAGGGAATGTGGAATAAAGGATGGTTTTTTTATTTGAGAAGTGACTACTTGTTGTTCTTCATTGGCTCAGTAAGTGGCTTCAAACTAGGTCTAAGGGAGATCCCTTAGGACATGAATTCAAATTCCATCCTTGAGGCCACTAATAAAGGATTCACAGAAGAAGGCGTCTGACATGCCATGAGTTCGGAAATCCAATTTCTCAAAATAAGTGATGTAGTATCAAACTTTATCAGACTATTTAATCTTGATAAAACAACCCAAATGATGAGTGTCTATACCAAAGCATTCATAAAGGTTTGCAATAAATTGGGTCTAATCGATATAACGTCGATGTGAATTTGTATGTCATTTCCACCATTGCCAACATTCTAGACCCAATCAGAGTGCATGGACATGAAGTTTGATTAAGTCATCAATGATCCCATGTAATGAGAAATAATGTTCCATCTGAGTTACCCAACCCATGGGGTCTGAGCCATCAAATTTATTCACCTCAACTATAGGAAGCCACAGGTCACGAGAAAGTGGGTTAGAATGAAAGGCCATGGAATGGGATGAGTCAATTCCCTCTTGGTCAGAAGGTTGTTTAGAGAATATGGGATCCTTGAATTGATGAGCCCATGCGGTTAGGTATTTCATATTGACATAGAGGTCTTGAAGTGTAGTGAACTTGGAATTTATGGTACCAATGTTAGAAGTAACTTGAGAGAAATTGTGAGTGTTCTAGGCTTGAGATGATTTGAATTAATTTTTGAGGTGGTTTAAGGACCTTTCCAGGGAAGTGATTTGGTTTTAAAAGTCTTGGTTGCGGGCCACCATATGGGAGATAAGAGATAAGAATATGGATAGTGGGTCTGCAAAAAATGGATTATGAGATAGTGGTATCACTTCGATCAGTACGAAAAGCGAAATCTAGTGAGATAGGTCCCAAAAAATGGTATTGGAGAGGGTGGGAGTGTCCACAATAAAAGGTTGATAAGAAGTGGTATCACTGCAATCAATGAAAAAAGAGAAATCTAGTGAGATAAGTGTCAAATAAGGGTGTCGTAGAGGGTGGGTAGGTCCACAAAAAATTCTTATGAGAGAGTGGTATCACTGCGATCAGCGTGAAAAGAGAATATAGTGAGATAGATCCCAAATAATAATGCAGTGACACAATGCCCAAATTCTTAATAGTAAATATTATACGAATTCCATAGCCTCGATGTAGGAAGTAAGGTTTCCCACAATAGGTGTGAAAAATTTCAACATTGTTTTTGTTTTGTTTTGTTCTTGAAGCAAGGGTTAGGGTTTTTAGGGTTCCTAAGGAAAAGGGAGTGCATTTTTCTATAGCTCTCTTATATAGTTGCAGGGTCCAATAATATTACTCGACCCAATATCTCAGGGTTCTAACTAAGGAGGGTTAATTGTACCCTTAGTCGTACTACCTAATTACCTAGGCATGTGAAAGTAGTATTCCTGAGTGTTATTCTCAGTGTCACTATAATAGTCAAGCAGTCAAATGGATGAGCTACGATTGGTTTTAGGATGCCTATAAGACTCTTGATATACTAGAGGGTACGTGGAAGTGAAACTATGTGTACAGGTTCTATCTAATGTGATACTACTCGAAGGGGTGCCACAAAGGGTTATAGGGGTTTCCAACAAGGTGAAACTATGTGTAGTTCTTGTGTGTATTCTTCCCCAATTGTAGTTTTACATGTTTAATGACAAATCACTATGCTTTATAGATGTCAGAACACATCTCTAGAATGAATTTTTTTTCCTACAAATCTGCTGAGGAAAGATCTCTGATACCACTTGTAAGATAACACAAATAAATATGTAGATTAGTAGCACAATTATTACCAAAATATTTAGCAAAACGAGACAAAACAACAAGCACAATGACAATATAGATCCAAAAGATGATACCTTTATTATCCTGAAATTAATGTTCACTTTCCTCTTCAACGGGGAAACCTTCAACGGAGAAGAGAAAAAGTAAAAATGATTCAACAAGACCAATTTTTATATGCTTTATACCGCTATATAGATTATTTCTATCTTCTTAGACGAGTTCACATTATTGCATAGGCCTTCTTTATTAATGATGACCTTTATTACATAACAAAACATGTTATTCTATCTACTTGAGGGGTTATGGAGGTTAGGACCCCAACACTTAACCATTGTTAATACGCATAGAGCTTGCACTAAAATTGCACAACAATTCACCATTAGAACGCTCAACATCTGACTAGATCAAATTTTAGAGAGAGAAAGTTTGAAGGTATTTTCTCAATGGAACACTTGCCAACATTCTTGATATGTTATTACCAAAATGCATCATTACCCCTTCCCTCATACAAATTCAGTAATATCAAATCTACTTAGAATGTCATCCTATATTCCTTTTTCATGAATTTGGCTTCATAGATGAGATGTCATTTATAGGTGTATATAACATAGGCCTCCTATATCCTCATATTTAACAAATAAATTTACCTCATTCATACGGGTGTTTTTATTACCACGAGGGATGCAAGGATCCATGGTTTACAACAATTACAACTATAGAAAATTAATTGTGTTCTTGACAACAATCTTGTTATAATTCTCTTCACAATTTAAGTGATACAAAAGAAAAAATAAATTAACAAGACATTATCCCCTTAGACTCCAACCAATGCATTTTAATATTTGTGAATCGTATAACTAAGCTTCAGGTTTCCATAACTATGAACATTATAATGTACATATTAGAGGGGGAATCCAACATGAAGGATTATTTTCCTATAGGTCAAACAATTCTACCAAATTTGTCTCTTGAATTTTTGGTTGTTTATGCAACTTTGGTTGGGGTTTGTTCATATGTATGTATGAATAATATGTTTATGGTACATAATTTATCATAAGTTCATTGAAGAATTGGTTAAAAATTTATCGTGCACTACTTAACATTGTCAAAGAACACCATTCACATGAGTTCTCTGTAGTATACAAAGTTGTCTAATAGATAATATTATATTCATATTATTTTTTCAGCCTTGCAACCTATTGATATTTTGGTAGTTTCTCGAGGTATTAACCTCCATGTGTAACCTTTGACTTAGAATAAAATATTCTAGAAGCAAGAGAACCATTAAACATATGTTAGAAAACCTTAGGAGAGAAGTCGACCTCAAGAGAAATAATATTAATGTAATAGACACATCCAGAAGGAGAAGTTGGTCGTAGTCAACTGGACAATTTAGTATAAATAGGTAGTTTCCTAGTTCATTTGTACACACTCACTCAACAAGTGCACAAGTCTAAGGAGGAATTGTAGTGGCAACTAGGGCGCAAGTTTGGAGAGAAACATTTGCAACTAGAGAGGGAGTAATTTTAGAGGAATAATGCATTAGTCTTTTGGTATCTCTCTTGTGCTTCTCTTAGTATAAAGTACACTATCCTTGTATGGTTATTGTGTTGCTACTGCAACATTATTATGGCTAGGTGTTATCTGTTGGATCTGGAATAGGCTTGTCGAGATTATTCTAATTAAAGGTTAGTGTGCTCGGGGATGGCGTAGTGAATGCCTATGGTTTGGTGACAATGATGTGACATTGTCTATGGTTAAACTAGCGTACAAAATTTTTAACATGGGATCAGAGTTGGTTTCCTTCGTAATAGTCTAAATGCTGGAAGGAAGATCCTCAGTTTCCCCCATTGTCAATCTCATTGAGCACTTACTAAAATCATCAAGGAGGTTGCCTAAGTAGGCCACATAAAATTAGGGTTTCCTCATAAAACCATAGGTCTACAGTGCCGGTTGGAGTGTCAGTTGCAGTGCCAGTTGCAACATGAGTTGCAGTACCAGTATCAATTCCCTAGTGATTTTTTTGTAAAACATTAGGTCTAATTTTTTTTTGTCCCAGTGTGCCTTACCCTAGTGCATCTCCAGATATCCTCATATTGCAAGTTGGATAACTTTGAAGCTTTTGGATTCGTCGTTTCTTGTCACTATTGTCAGAGGTATGTACTTGTATATGTTTAAACTGTGTCATTATATTAAGGGTGATTGCAGGAGAAGAGATCTTTTGTCTAAGAAACAATTGTAGATCCAAAGGGATCTCAAATCCAATACATTCATAGGAACAACGCACTCTAGGTTTTATTTTTTTGATATGCCTCTAGCTATTATGGAATTATTATGATCTTATGAAAATTTAGTTTTATTTTGATCCGTTGAAGTTATGATTACCATGCTAACCTTGGTCAATGTTAAAGTTATAATCTAACTCTAGTCAAATTATTAGATTGATTAAGGTTGATATTTTTTAGTTTACTTTCTTTATATTCCCTAACTCAGATTCCTATCAAGAAAGCATATTGTCTTAGTACATGGGACAGATTGAAGAGAATACTTTTCATCTTGAGTGAACGAGACTAAGAAGAAAAGAAACGACACTCATTCTTAAAGATAAGACTCCAGGTTCCAAGTTTGATTGATTAAATTGATAAGTTTCCAATTTGCACATATCAAGTTTGATAATTTCTACATTACAAGTAAACAATATAGTTGTGACAACAATCCCTGAAAGGTTCTGTTACTGCTAGATACAATGAATATTTGGTAGCATGCAAGTACTATTGATATAAATGCTTATTGTACTTGTTTACAAGATGTAACTAACATCTCCTCTATACGATACTTCTTGTTTTTCTTCTCGGCAGGTCACCTTGGTAATGATATGTTGATTACCATGAAATTTTCTTTTATTCTTGTCAACATAGATATGTTCTTATGAAAATGTTATTATATTGGAAATACCTTTGCTCTTGTTTCTCTTGTCTTGGGCAGGTTATCTTGTAAATTCCATGAAGGTTACCATGGAGATATTATTGTTCTTGTTTTCTTGTTCCGAGTAGGTTACCGTGAAGGAATGATTGGTCACAACACTAGAAGAGTGTTGTTCCTATTTATTATTATGGCATTCTTATTTTGGCTCTTGTTCCACATAGGGGAGCTATTGTGATGATTGTTCTCATTGTTGTTTTTATTATTATTATAAGAGTATTATTCTTGTCTATTGTTTCCCTTGTCATTGGTTTTGTTCTGGACAAGTCACAGGTGATAACTTTGAGGGAAGCTATAGTGACAGTTGCAGGAGGAAACATATTAGATGGTCTCTAGTTTGAGACATTGAGTAGACTACCCAGATAAGAAGTTGTATACTCGACCACATACATCCACGTACCGAAGAAAAAGAGGATGAAGAAGGGTACTTTTGTGAGACACATAGTATCTCATATAGAGATTGATTGTAAGGAGAAGAAGGCTCCAAATATAACCAAAAAAATCCTTCTAGTGCAGTTGATCACTCTTCAGATCATCAAGAAGAGTTAGTAGAGCCAGAAGGGCCTACAGACCGGCATGGTCTCGTGATACTTTGTAAGATGAAAAGATATATATCATTGATGAGCCATATCATGAGGAGCATAGGGTTCCACCGGTGGTGAGGTAGGTGACCCCACTAATTACCAGCTAAGACAGAGTGAGATCTCATAGGGAATCAACCCTCATGATCTAGTAGGGTAGTGGCGCAGTTCTGTGTAAACTGTCTCAACTGCATATTCCATAGCATGTGCGGCTATGATGGTGATACTTGTGACATGATCTGTTTGTTCACGAGATAGCCTGTGTGGCTACACTACTTGTTACATGATCTATTTGATCATGAGATGGTAGTGTGGCCATGCTACTTGAGACATGATATAGCCTGTGTGGCTATGGTGATGTTGCATGTAGACTGGTCTGCAAGACTATGTGAGTATTTCCCATGCCATGTGAGATGGATGGATGAGTTTGAGACCATTAAATGAAGAACATCTTAGTTAATACCTCCCTAAATCAAAGAGGGAGAGTTGATGTTTTGGTATCTGCGGGAGGTATTAACCTCCATGTCTAACCTTTGACTTGGAATAGAATATTCCGGAAGTAAGAGAACCATTAAACAAATGTTAGAAAACCCTAGAAGAGAAGTCGGCCTCAAGAGAAATAATATTAAAGTAATAGACACATCTAGAAGAAGAAGTTGGACCTAGTCAAATCCACAATTTAGTATAAATAGGCAGTTGCTTAGTTCATTTGTACGCACACACTAACAAGTCTAAGGAGAAACTATAGTGGCAGCTAGGGCGCAAGTTTGGAGAGCAACAGTGGTGCAAGTCTAGAGGAATAGTGCAACACTCTTTTGGTATCTCTTGTGCTTCTCTTGGTATAAGGTACGCTATCCTTGTATGGTTATTGATCTTTTACTACAACAATATTGTGGCTAGGGTTTATCTTTTGGTTATGTAATAGGCTTGCCCTAATTATTCTAAGTAAAGGTTAGTGTACTCAGAAGTGGCATATTGAATAGCTATGATTGAGTGGCAATGATGTGACATTATCTATGATTAAACAAACATACCAAAATTTTAACACAACCAAATTGCATAGTTCTACATTAGATATAGTAAAACATATAATTCAGTTTTTTAGCTTCATGCAAGAAGGGATTATAACATATGCAATACATATGTTATATATAACATATGTTATATAAAACATATTCTTCAAACTGAAATAATTGGAGTGCTACTTAATATTGAACAACTACAAATAACAACTTCTTGTGTGCAGTACTTCAACAATTTAGAACATGGAACCTTCCAATGTCCATGCAACTAATGCCAAATATATCGCCTATCCTCTGAGAATAACTTTCAACCAACATAATGATGAAAACGAATTCAGGGGGTTCTTCATTTCAAGTTTTATGTGGTTCTCGATCCTCTGCCTGTGGGTGCGCCAAACTCTAACTCTTCTTGTCCGTGGATTTCAAATCCAATAGTTTTTGAAAATACAAAATAATTTCCAGCCATCAAGCCATGAGAAATGGCTCCTACGGACTCAAAACTCATAAAAGGTTTGATATTAAATCGTTTGATATTAAAGGTTTGATACTTAATCGTTTCCAAGTGAAGTAGATACAAATATTTCAATCATCAAATGGATTCAACGATTCATATAGAATCTGGCGACTTCGTGTTTAAGAGCTTGAACGCTACAACTCAGTCTCGACCTAACGACATGATAGATTGAAAGCTTATACACACGATCATCTAATGAACCACACAGATCATACACATAACAATTATAAATTAAAACCCTACTCCATCATTTTGTGAGGATGTATTACACCATACTATGGCTCCATCTCTCAACGGGCCTAATACACTCAAATGGCTGCCCCCAATACACACAGATTTACAATTTTTTCCATCTATGAAATGTTAATTTCACATCTCTTTATAATAAATGTAAATGCATATATCCAATTCATAATTTCCTTTTTAAAACAAATATATTCAACATATATAGAATATAAAAATGTATTTTTTACACTTACATGAGTAATTGCTAGTTATTTATTCAGTGAAGGTAAGCCCTTGAAAACAACTCTCACTTATTAGAATTGCACATAGAAAACAACTCTAAATTAATGGAATTGTAGATAGAAAACATTGACATTGCACAATCTAGTTGTAATAAGAGTATTCAAGTGTGTTGAATCCATTTCAACATTAAAAACAACAATTTTGATAAATATTGTGTTCAAAATCTAATAAAAACAATAACAAAAAGTCAAAAACATAAAATGTTTATTCTTCTTTCAATTTTTAAACTATTCTTTATTAAAGTAACTTAACTACATGTTTATTTAACCAATACTATATTAATTTTAATTACATGAATAATTGATAATGAACAACTAAAAACACTCACCATGAATTTTCACTACATGGAAACTATATTCTATCTCAACCTTAAATATTTAATAAATCACATTTCATTTCTAAGAAAAATACTTTATTTACTAACTTTTCTTTAACAAATTTGTATGAAGTTTTGTTATATGCCTATCAATCCAAACTAAATTGAACTAGATGTTACATATACCTACCTTAAGGATCATTTGTACCAATTAGACAAGAATTTAAGTATTTTCCCTTTCTCATCTTCACTTGACCTTTATCTCCATACCCTCCAATATTAGTATCATTTTATAATAAATATTTCTTGAAACAAATTTGATTAAATTAAGAATATTCTTATACTAGCACCATGTTCACTTAAAAAATTTCATCTTCAATTCACCCTTATATCCATACCCTTCCATATTATTAACCCTTATGTCCACATCCTTCCATATTATTACCATTTTATAATATATTTCTTGGAATAAATTTGATTAAATTATGAATACTGTTTTACTTATTTATTTTAGTAAGAATACAAAATTTTATAAAACATATCAAGTGCAAGGTAACCCAACCAAATGGCAGAGAAAAGGATGAATGCAGCCCAAAAGAAATTAAATATAAAAAACTTTGAGATACTAAATATAAAAAACTTTGAGATATTAAATATAAAAAACTTTGAGATATTAAATAAATGGATTTAATTTGAAATACTTTTAATTATTAATAAAAATTAAATATAATATATGGACATTAACATATAAAAAAATGAATTCAATGTATTTGAAATATAAATAAATGGATTCAATTTGAAATAATTTTAATTATTAATAAAAATTAAATATAATATAAAAACATTAATATATAAAAAAATGAATTCAATGTTATATTAGCTTAATTATAGATAAAGATGTATTCAGAAATAACTAAAAACTTTGACATATAAATAAATAGATTCAATTTGACATCAGTCTAATTATAGTGAGAGAATAAATAAAATATATAAATATTAACATACAAATAAATAAATTCAATATAATATTAACTTAATTTGTAAATAAAGATGCAAATAAAGATGTACTCAAGGATAACTCAACATAAATCTATTATCATAAAACATTGTCTAACCGTTACTAAAAATGTGAAATGGTGAAAAGAGAAGAGAGATGAATAAAAAAGAAATGAATTAAATATAAACAACAAATACAAATATATAGAGATTGGCATATAAATAAATGGAATCAATGTGACATCAACCTAACTATTTGCAACCTAACTATTTGAGATAGATGTACGCAGGAATAAGTCAATGCAAAGATTTATAACCATACAACAATGTCTGAACATGACTAAAAGATTGAAACTAAGACCATGGAACTAAATATATATAATTCAGTGCACATCTGTAGTCACAAAACATATTTCTGCGATTATTTTCGAATAACAATTTGCTACTGAAATTTAAAACTCCAAAACAGTTTTTGGTAAATTACCTTCACTTTACAAAATCGGGGATAACATTACTGTTATGTCAGCATTTAATTCATGGCACATAATTCATTGCACATCTGGAAGCACAAAACATTTTTCTGCAATTAATTTCCAGTGACAAATTTGCTATTGAAATTTAAACCCCAAAACACATTTTGGTAATTTATCTTCGCTTTACAAAATCAGGGATAAGACTTTAACTTTGCATTACTGTTCAAGATAATTTTTTCTGTTTAGTTTATACATTGTTATTAGAGTGACGAGCAATCCACAGTCAATCCTCTTGGACCACGTTCAAATCTGGCTTGACTGTAAAACAAATTCCACCTATATTACCAAGAAGTTATAAGCAACCCTCAGTTATATTGGCCTGAAGTTATACATCTTAGCTCTTTTTCATGTTCTTCATTGTTGATGTGGAGCACATCCCTAAGGTTCTAAGGTTTGTGAGGAGAATTTCATGTTTCCAATCAAGATTCTTTTGAAGATAAAGTGCCTTGAGTACAGAATGATAAGCCAGTAGTTGTATTTGTCTTAAAGTTGTCTTTCCCCTTATTCCAGGGGTATTACACTGAGAACATACATTTTGGTCAACATATTCCATATAGGACATAGAGATTGTAATGGTCTCAACTTCAACTGGGGATCCTAGATCTTTATGCAGGTCTCCTTTGGGGCCCACAGCATCAGACTCACGAAGGTTTTCTTCATCTTCAGCCCCAATACCTTCCAAGCCTTTTTCACTTGGGAATTTCCTTTTGCAGGATGGATCGTAATTGGATTGATCCTTAGTTCCTCGTTTTCTCTTAGAGGATTTATTGGTCAGCTGACTACCTACAGCTTCCAAGTTACCACATTGCTCATCTGCCTTGCATTCTCCTGAAAGTTGCAAAACCTTAGTTTCACTTCGATTTTCATTGGCACGAGTAGATCTTCTCACTGACTCCAAACAAATATTCTCCATATTTTCAGTAAAAAGCAGTGGAAAGTTTGGATTCAATTCATTTAATCCCACATTCTGATTAGGAAAACACAGTACAAAATCAGAAATCAATAGAGAAGCTTCCTCATTTACCAAAAATAATCACTAGAGAAGCTTGTCCAAACCAATTTGACAAACAATATCAAACAGTAAGAGAAAAAAAATTCGGGACACTGATCTAACAATGGCAACCTTCTAAAACTAGTCTGAACTATTTTTATTGACAAACAATTCAAAAACATAACCAGTAAAATGCAGAGCTGCTCCTATTTCAAAAACATCTGGTAAATAGAAAACTCCGAAAAGCTTCCATCAAAAAAGACATTAAAGTCGAAACATCCAATTGAAATGAAAACTATTCCAGTCATTTCAAAACTGAAAATTTGTTGAAATTCCATACCTCTACGTCTGAAGCCTTAACCCACTTGTCATCTGTCCAATTGATTTAAAGCCTCAAAAACAGTATAATAAATTATCTTCACTTTACAACATCCGGAATAAGACTTTAACTTTGCATTACTGTTGAAGAGATCTTTTCTTGTTTAGTCAATACACTGTTATTAGAGTTATGAGAAAAGCCAATTGCAATCCACACTCTGTTATAGATGATATAAACACCTTAAAGTAGAAAGGTAAATTGCAATCCACAGTCTGTTATAGATGAGATAAAAAACTTAAAGAGGAAAAGTTATTGTCCTCATCGCCCAAGTTCGCTTTACTATAAAACAAATCGCACCTATATTACCAAGAAGTTATGAGCAACTCTTAGTTATATTGGCATGAAGTTATACATCTCAACTCTTTTGCATGTTCTTCATTGCTAATGTGGAGCACATCCCTAAGGTCCGTGAGGAGAATTTCATGTTTCCAATCAAG
>ML781240.1:361771-371773 GCA_009831015.1 Picea engelmannii
GTTTTTCCATTTATTTTCCCTCTTCTACACCTCCCCTTTATTTCCCTTTTTCTTTTATCCTTTCTCCTCTCCCTTTCTGGTTACTATACTTAGTCATATTTAAGTGATCGGCGGGTTCACGAGTTCGCGGGTTCATGGGTTGGAGAACCTTCATCTCCATCCACTTTCCCATGTCATAAGTTCACTGCTACACTTAGCCATTTTTCAATTGCGTGGGTTCATGGGTTCGATCCCTCGTCCTCCAAGTTTTGTGACCTTCACTTTGCACCCCAGGTTCCATGATCTACATTTTGACCATGATCCAGGTGGATATTGGTGGCCACCCACCTATTCCAACTAGCTTCCTCTTTATAGTTGTTAGTTCAACACGTTCTTTTGTAATTCTTTGTAATTGTGGGTTCTACACTTTTGGGGTTGTCTGAAGCCCTGCACAGCTTCCAAGTGGAGATTGGTGGTTGCCCACCTAATCCGACTGGCATATTTTGAAATTTTTCATGTTAGTACATCTTTTTGTACTTCCAGGGTCGTTTTAGGGCCTTAAACAGTGTTTTTTTGGCTTTCCATAGTTAAACTGTAAACATAATCAAAGTTTGATAACATAATGTGTAGTTCTCGAAAACACCTTTCCAATGGGCTATCACGTGCTTAAAACGAAGTTCATATGCAAAAGTTACGACCCCAGGAAGTTGAGGCACCAACTTACCCATCGAGGCCCACATAACTTTGGGCGTTTCTTCTCCTAGGGTTAGGGTTTTGGATGTCTAGGGTTTTTGCATTCATGAGTAATGATAAAAAGGCCTATGGAGCCTCATTGTAATCATTCTTCTTAGACGGATGTGTGTAGTAACCACATATCTTCTCAGAGATAGCTAAAACCATTCGAGCACGTTGTTTTCAGTTCTGTAGTTTTACAGTTTTAGCCTATTTGATTTATTCAATAGAAGTTATTGTTCACTAGATATTTGTTGTTATTCTCTGTATCTTTGTGTTATTGTATTCAGTCTATTATTCATTTTGTTCTGCTCATAAATTTGGATCAGTGATATCAGAGTGGTCTATTCTTCATTTATTTTTCTTTGTGCATGTCCCCGACAAGATCTGGGTACAAGAAGTTGGGACTCGAACCAGTCGATCCTTTGCAAGATACATCGCGCTAAGCCTGAAATCAACCCATGAGGGATGAAAAGAAAGATGATGGAGCATGAGATCCCTTTAAAATGTTTCTCGATGAATCCCTTGCGCGAAAAAGGAATGAGATGATGGACAACTTTGCACAGATCCTTCGGTGGCTGCCCACAGGAGACACATCTTCATCAAGTAGCCATACAACCCCCTTAAAGGTACAAGTAAAATTTTATACTCCATTATTTGAAGGACTGATAGATGTGGATGTTGTAGATAAATGGTTGAATATGCTCGAAGGGTACTTTTTGGTCCACAATTTTTCCGACTGGGAAAATATTACTTTTGCACTCCTCAAGGTCATTCCCCATGTCAAGGACTAGTGAGATACATACTTTGAGGAAAGGGCCATAGATGAATATGCAATATTTGTGGTCGCCCCCATAAAATATTCCTTCAGGGATGCCATTAAAGAGCAGTACTACCCTGTTGGAAGCTACGAGGACCAGTACACAAGATGGATCATGTTGCGTCAGGAAAGGGACTAGACAATATCAGATTTCACCAATATTTTCCATACCATGTGCACCAAATTGAATAGAAAAGACTCTGAACAACATCTGGTGCTCAAATACCATGTTTGTCTACATAGATACATTCAAATAGAAATGGAGTTTCTGGACATTGCATCACTAGGTGTGGCTTATAGATATGTTGTTAAGATCGAGTAGAAATGGGATAGAGAAAAGATGGCCACTCTTAGGACAACTAGTCCAAGCCGCAACATAAGAAGGGTAATGAGAAGAAGAAGAAGAAGGACATGGGAAAGTGGCATGAATACGATAAAATCCATTGGCACAACACCGAAGAATGTCGCTCCAAGTAGTCACTCATGGTCGAGTTGAAAGATTTTGAGTCAGAGGAAGATTCTGACTCTAAATAAAATCCATAAGGAGGGAAGTGGATTATTGATGTTGAATCTAACACCACTATCGCTACCACCAAATTCTAGCCAAGCGAACCAGAAGAACCATAGGAAGGGGAATGCCTCTTTCACTCACAAATGTGGGTAAAGGGGGCTCCAATTCATTTCAATGCCGATAGAGGAAGTCAGAAGAGCCTGATCTTAGTAGAGATCGTCAAGTGGTCGGACCTGCCAATGAAACCGCACCGGAAACCCTACACCATCATTTGGATCGCAAAGGAAGAGATCTCCATGTCATCCAATAGTGTCATCTTCCCTATGACATAAAGCCCTTCAAATACAAGGAATTGTGTGATATTTCTCCCCTTGAAGTTTGTGATTTTCTTTTATGACAACCATATTTGTGGAAGTGACATGTTGTCTATGAGTCTAGACCCCGCAGTTTTATTATTACTTTGGGTAGAAAATTGTACAGGATACCAAAGGTAGTGTCGCCTATCGCTATTTCTTTAATCTCTGCTAAGAAATGCAGTAAGGTCATTTCACAGACTAGGAAGTTCGTCTTCTTTGTGATCTGTGCTCACAGTAAGAATAAGGTCACCACTACATATATGTCCTCTACACAAAGAATCTCTTTACAACAGAAGCAAGTGGATGGGATCGTGGAAGAGTATAGAGACATCTTCTCCTCGCCCACTAGGGTACTAACGCACTTCCAAGTCAAGCATCCAATTGATCTAACCCATGGTGCACCTCTACCTAATGGACCAGTCTATCGTCGCTCGTTGATTGAAAATGATGAAATCAAGCATCATATCCAAGAGCTTCTTCAAAAGGGGAACATCAGAACCAACTCCTCCCCTTGGAGAATCCTGATTGTACTGGTGTAGAATAAATACGGGACCCAACAACTCTACATTGATTACAGAGCATTAAACAAAATCACAGTCAGGAACCGGTACCCAATTCCCCGAATTGATGGCCTTCTTGACCAACTCAAAGGAGAAAAGTTCTTCAGAAAGATTGACCTAAATTATCGCTACCACCAGGTTCCTATCGAACCGAATGATGTATGGAAGACAACTTTCAAATCTAAATAAGGTCTCTTTGAATGAATGATCATGCCCTTTGTCTTAACAAATACATCAACCAATTTCATGAGGTTGATGGATGATGTATTTAGACCCTTCACCAACTCTTTTGTGGTGGTATATATGGATGACATCCTCATCTTCAGTATAACTGAGGAGGAGCACATGCAACATATTCAACAAGTTTTGAGCACTCTGCGGCAACACAAGCTATATGCCAACTTGGAAAAATTATCCTTTGGCATGAGTAAGGTCCAATACTTGCGCTATGTTTTTGATGAGCATGGAGTAGATGTGGATCTAGCTAAGATCCAAGTCATCCGTGATTGGCCAACCCTAACCACACTAATCGAGCTTCGAATCTTCTTGGGACTTGCCAAATTCTATCGACGATTCATGTTGGGATTCTCCCATATTGCATAGGCCCTTAGCCAAGTGATCAAGGGTGGTGGCAGGGAAACGTTTTCATGCGGGAAGGAAAAAAAATGAGAATTTGATGATCTGAAGCATCGCTTGTGCTCAACTCCAATACTCTCCTTACCTGATATGCAAAAACCGTTCTACATTGAGACTGATGCATCTGACTATGTTGTAGGTGCAATTCTCACTTAGCATGGTCATCCAGTAGCATACTGTTAGTATCAGAAGTCGCTCCTGGATTGCTTGTAGGAGCAGATCCCAACGCCCATCAGTTTTATGTCACGATTGTTTATAAGGGGTGATCAAATGGAGATAATGGATTGAGGAGGTATCACTCTAACTCAGAGACTGGGTCTGGTATGTAAAGAACAAAGGAGGTATGGAATCCTAACTTCAGCCAGTGGTTTAATCAAAAGATGAGCAGGGGGAAGACTTAGAAGAAAATGAACAAACAGCTCTGGGCATCAGGCTTGCAACGGTTTGTAGGGGAAAAACTCTGAATGCAGGATCCTCCTGGTTCAAGGCTTCAAGGAGCTGAAAGAAGGCTTGACTGGATCCTCCAATTCCAAGTCATTCAGCGTTAAGGAAATCATAAGGACTGATTAGAGGCTCTGGAACTATTACAGTGATCCATTACAACATCATCTTATAATAGCTACAGCTCGACTGGATCCTCCAATTCCTAGCTGCTCTAACGCAGTGTAAACAAAGACATGAAAGAAACTCCCATTCATAAGGCAAGAAGTCTCAAAAGTTCATACATAACCAGAATAACAGTGCTTCATTAAAACTTTAAAACCGGGAGCTCTGCTCAACCATCGATACCCCCCAAAAATGGCAGAAATGCCTACATGTATTTGGAACAAAAACACTGGAAGCTAAAACGAGACATCGCATTGAAGACATTACGTCTTCACATTTACGTGGACCTTAGTCAGACGCAATCGTGTTCCCAAGGGCCTGAGAATGAAATGACCAACTTACAGTCATCTCTAGATTTTCCATTTATGGTGGAAAAGATTTCCAACCACCATCAACTGCTGCAATAACTGCTTCACTGAGATCGGGAAAGACCCGACCGACTCTGTATCAACAGGACATGGAAACCTTCGTGATGACTGGGAGACTTGACACGAAGTAATGAACGGATGGTGACCAAGCAAGGGTAGCTGGACACGCTCGATGCAGATATGGGATGAGGAGAGGCCATGTGGACGGATGGGCAGAGGGAAAACGACAGGGAAAATGTATGTGGCAGGATTCGTGAGCTTTGAAGTGTATGAGCCGGGTGGACAAGACACAGGGGCCGGGAAGAGAATATGACTTGGCATGACACAGGGATGGACGTGGCGGCAAGGAGGTGTGTGATGAGGTTTCGGGCTTTCGAGGATTCGAGATTCGCGAGTTTGAGGTGCGTGAGTTCCTTGCCTCCGGGATCCCCGATATCCCGATATGCAATGAGCTCCTCCTCCTGGGAGCTAGCTTCTATCGGCTAGAACAATATCCATGTGACCAGTCTCTATGTGATCGTACCTAAAACCATCCATCGGTGTTTCGGTGTTCATGAGGACACGAGCACGCATAGCGACAGCCTGCCACCTGTAATCCACTTTCTCTTGCGGTCCCACATGCTAATCCGGCGATTGCCAGGATATCTCTTTTTGCGATCTCGCAATTCTGCATACAAATCTTAGCATCTCTAACCCACGAACCTCCGAGCTTGAGATACGCTGATGCCACTTGGTGCCGTCTTCCTACAAGGATTTTTCCTCTGACACCTGTCCTCCACTACGATCCGTAGCTCCGTTGGGAAATCCCGTATCAGGATATCGTGATTCCCGCTGTCATGTGCATGGGACTTTCAGTTCCCCGATTCCCGACTCTGCGGGATCACTCTCCATGTGCCTCAGCTGACGGATGGCTCTGATTCAGTCGGGAAATCGCGCATCGCGATTCACTCATGTCAGAACTCTCTGTCTCCAGAAACTTCGATCCTCCGATGAACTGAAATCCCGACTCTCCTTCTAATGTCTGACACGTGTCCTGCCAAGTTCAATGGCTAGGATCTCATCGGTCTTTTGAGACTTGAAAGGTCTCGCCTCTCTTACCCTTTGAAATCCTGATACCACAATTGTTACTAACATTAGGCTCCATGGGGGATAGAGTCGTCCCTGTGATGCTCTAAGAACTCCTTATGCAGTTCCAGTCGCCTCTTTGTTGGGCTATGGAGTCATTATTAGGCCGCAAAAATAAAAATGAAAATGAACAAAGAAACAAAGGACAATATTTACAAACAAAAGAGTCATTTGAGACTCAAGCAAAACATTTTTTTAGGAAATGCCCATTCACTGGGCCGCTGAAAACTTCTACGCCTTCCAAATCTCGCAACCTGTATGTGTTGTTTGAGAAAACCTCGGAGTTTCTGAAAGGCCCAATCCACAGGGCTTCAAACTTGTTGTGTTTGCCCTTATCTTGTTTAGGAGCATCCCATTTCATTACCAGGTCTCCTATATGGAATCGCTCCTTCTTGGCTTTCCTATCGAAAACCTGCTTGATCCTTTGCTGATGGTCCTGAATTCTATTCACTGTCTGCTCCCTAGTTTGCTGGACCTCTACTAGCTGATGAATCCTTCTGATCATGTCATCAGGATCCTCCTGATAGTCCTGGAGGAATTTCGCTTCATGGATGTCTAGCTGAGAAGGGAAAACGGCTTCGGCTCCGTAGACTAACTGGAAAGGGGATAGACCTGTATCTCTCTTTGTAGTCACCCGATCAGCCCATAGGGCGAATTTAAGCTTCGAGTTCCAAGCCCTTTGGTTTCCTTCCAACAGCCTTTTGATGATTCTTATTAAACTTTTGTTGGAGGACTCTGCTAAACCATTGCCTTGTGGGTAATACAGGGTGGAGTGAATAAACTTAATTCCGAACTGCTCACAGAACTTTGCCAATGGCTCAGACCCGAAAGAGGTTACATTATCAGTGACAATCTTATTTGGACAGTCGAACCTTGTGATGAGGTCCTCCAAGAATCCTATGATTACCTTGTGGGAAGCACTCCTAGTGGGAATAACTTCAATCCACTTGGTAAATAAATCTGTAGCAGTAAGGATCCACCTATGCTACCCACTGGAGGGAGGGTGAATTTCTCCAATGAAATCTAGGCCCCACTGTTGAAAAGGCCCTGAAACCACCATCGAATTTAATGATAGAGACCTGAGTTGCTGCTTTCCTACAAATTTTTGACATTGGATGCAGGCTCTGACCCTTTTGCAGGCATCAGTAACTACGGTAGGCCAGTAGTACCCAGCCCTGAGGATTTTGTGGGCTGTGGCTCTCCAGAAATGGTGCCCTCCACATAGACCGCTGTGAAATTCAGCCATGATCATATCGGCCTCTGGTGGACTAAGGCATTTTAAAAGCACTCCCAGGGGGCCTTTCCAATATAACACTTGATCGATTAGGCAGTACCTGACTGCTTTGAGCTTTAGAGCTCTTTCTTTTCTTTTTTGCAGGCCGTCTGGAGGTCGCAGCTCCTGCAAAAAGTATATGACATCCTTATACCAAGGACATTGATCCAATGGGGGTTCCTTTTGATGATCTATGTCAGACAGTCGATCCTGCTGAATACCTGAGCATTCATTGATGAAACTTATCCCCAAAGCTTGGCAATTTGCTTCAGCCAACATCTTGGCTAAACCTTGCCCTTTGATCAATTTGGTGGGCCTTATTTCCAGGTCGAACTCCAGGATTTTGGCTATCCATTTGCTCCTTCTCCCGTCTATGTCAGGCTGAATAATAATATCTTTAAAAACAGTCGAGGGGACGTAGGCGATGATTTTTTACTGCAGGATGTAGGTTCTGAAGGCTTTGAGAGATTTCACTAGAGCATAAGCTTGCTTCTCCATAGTGTCATACCTGACTTCGGCATCCCTCAATGCTCGGCTGAAGTAAGCAATAGGATGTTCTAACCACTGTAATTTGTCTGTAATAGAACATCAGCTACTGTGTCAGGCGAGGCAAAGGAGAAAATAAGGAAATCCTTTGAGTAGTCAGGACTGATAAGCACAGGAGCTTCAGTCAGGGCCTTCTTGATTTGCTCAAAGGAATGTCTCGATTGAGGGGACCACCTTACTTCATTCTCTTTCTTTAGCATGGCCGATATCATCTTTACCTCCTCAGCAAAGTTAGGCACAAACCTCCTTAGGAAATTAATTTTACCGAGGAAAGATTGGACCTCCTTCCTAGACCTCGGGATTGATAAGGCTTGTATCGCCTCAATTCTGCTGGGATCAATCCTGACTCCTTCTGATGATACTATGTGGCCTATTAGCTTTCCTTCCTTCATGGCAAACAAAGATTTCTTGGGGTTTAATGAAATGCCAAACTTTCTGCATTTAAGGAAAACTTTCCTGAGATGACAATAGTGCTCTTTATCAGATTTTGAAAATACTATGATGTCATCCAGATAAACGACCACGAATTTATCTCTTTCCCCATCGAAAGCTATGTCCATGGCACGCTGGAATGTCGCCCCTGCATTCATAATTCCAAATGGCATCTTGGAATACATGAATGTACCCCATGGAGTGGTGAATGTTGTCTTTTCCCTGTCTTCAGGCAAGACAGAGACATGATTGTAGCCAGAGAAACCATCAATCATGGACATCCTGGAAGCTCCTGTCAGCCTCTGCAGTATATTCTCCATCTTTGGCAAGGGGTAGTTATCCTTTCGTGAGATTCTGTTCAGGTTTCTGAAGTCTACACAGAGTCAGATCTCCCCATTCTTTTTTCTTACTGGCACCAAATTAACCACCCATTCTGAATATCTCAGTGGAACTATGATCTTAGCTTGAAGCAACTTCTTCACTTCTCTCTCCATGATAGGCAGCAACATGGGATTGATCTGTCTCAGCTTCTACCTGAATGGATTTTCCTCCTCTTTTAATGGAATTTTATGCTCTATGACTAAGGTGTAATAGGTTTTGAGATCTTCGTAGGTCCAGGCAAACACATCAGCGAATTTCCTTAAAAGAGCACTGTATTTGGACCTTTGTTCCTCTGTCAGACCTTTTGACAATTTGACATACTTGGGCTCACTCTCGGTCCCAATGTTGCACTGAATAGTACCAGCATCCTCCTCCGAGACCTTTCCTTTTACCGACACATCATTACTATAAAAAATCCTTTCCAAAGGAACCAGTCCCCTGGGAATATGGTTGATGGGAAGCTATTCAATGTCACGCCCTGCAATCTTATTCAGAAAATTATCCCCATCGAGCTCTTCCCCTGAGACGACATCTTGGTCTATATGCATTTTTGAAAATTCCTCAACAGTCTCCAAGAACCTCTTGACCTCAAGATCGTCCTCAAACACCTTCCAATTCTTAACATTGTCAGGTATGGAGGGCCCGTATTTTATGTCTATATCATATCTAAATTTGGGTGGCAGGGGTACTTTGAAATTACTAGCCGATGTAGCCAAGGAATCTACCAAGGTGTTCTCCTCTCTTGGGATGAAAGAAATATTAAATGTTGAGAATAAACTGTCAATAAGGTCCCAGACCTCATTCTTATAACTCCTGAGTCGAGGATGCTTGGCTTGATAAGCATTCTTGACCTACTGAACCACCAACTCTGCATCACCGAAGACTGCTACTTCCTGAATTCCCATTTCCCTTGCGTCTCTTAATCCCAGGACAAGAGCCTCATACTCTGCCACATTGTTGGTAGCTTCAAATTCTAATTTGTATGACAAAGATATGGTTTCTTGAGCAGGTGACACAAACACTACTACAGCTCCAGCGCCTTCTCGGGAATAGGCTCTGTTGTAGGAAAATATCCCTGCGGACAGGTAGATCACCTCTAAGGCTTGACCTTAACCCTAGACAGAAAAATGCTTAACGTGGACACTGACTTCCTTTCAAATCTATCTAAACTAATGCATGAGAAGGAAAGATAACAGGAGTACCTTTTAATCGACGTTTGTCCCTGCACGCTCCGAGTCACGCTCCAATCCTTTGCTCCTCGCTGAGCTCTGTGGACAAAACAAGATACGACCACTTCCTAATCTATTGACATTAGCTTGAAAATAGATCTATCACTAAGTGATAAGTTCATGTATCATCAGACACAAACTAGAAAGAAACAGGCCAAGCGTGTCATATTAATGAGAATAACGACAACAGTACTTACAATCGTAGATGTGAATGCGACAGCTTCGTCAAGTCCTCTTCGCCTAACCCTTGCCTGAAAGATCCACAACCTGGATAATAGCAGCTTCACTGATCACTCTCCTTTGGATGACTGTCAGTTTCCTCCAAGATCATAAGTTTCATATGTTCCATTCTTCCCCCTTTCACCATCATAGAGCCTGTTTATATAGGTTAAGAGGAGCTTAACCTCTTGGGTTATGTTTAGAACCAGTTGGGAACCTTCTCCATAGA
>ML781240.1:384545-396311 GCA_009831015.1 Picea engelmannii
GGATGCTAATGTTTGTTTTGACAACTTTGGAGAGTTATGCTCACAGCCTAATCCAAAGTACTACACCTATTCTACTGTTGGTGGAGGATTCTAGCAAAGAAAAAGTTCTAGATAAATTTTAATTGGCGTTGATTTTTACGGCTATTCTTTACGCAAAGGGGTGCATGGAAGTGAAACAAATGGAATTATGACTCAGACCCAAGGAATGCATCGATCATGATAAACAGTCATTTCCTTTCGATGAACACCTAGCTAAGGGAGAGAGAGAGTTCTTTCACTAACAAGCACAACTATGGAATGCCCTCAAACAATTCTTTTCTCAATCAAATCCTGATGTGATGCAAAAAACTTTTAAATGCCTTCTAATATGCTCAATCAATCAGGAATATATCTTTATTGTTTGCGTACGGATGATGATCAGTACAATACAATGCTTATCTCTGCTAATTATCTTCTTGGTATGAATGAAAACCAAACTAGCACAAGCAAAAGTCACACAAACAATACACCCTTCGTAGAAATCAAACAAAAAACGAAAGAAAAGAAGCAATCAAAGAAAAACAAACTTCACACCCAAAAGCAAGATTTGAAGAACAATGACCTCGACTGAAAACAAGATAGAGAGGTCTGTAGACCTTTGATGACCTTCACCAGGGTTTTTTCTCAATTGAAGAGAAGAGAAAAGCAATGCATAGGTTCCAAGCTTTACCCAACAAAAACTCAATGAAAAATGGTGAAGAAGGCTACAAGATTCGATCAACAAAGTGTTTATTCTTCAAAAATACAGATGTCAAGGCTAAAAAGGAAGAAAAAATTGACTCACTAGATCACTCAGCAAAAGAGCCACAGAGGCAAACCCTGAAAAATGCAATTGTGGAGGGTTTTTGGGCCAGAAGGAGGCTGGCGCTCTGTTGCCAAGGGCAAAGAGCATTATAGCGCTCTGTGTAAGGCTTTTAGAAGCGTTGGCACTCTGATAACACTAGGTCAGGGGCGCCAGGGTCTAAAAGTCCCAGAAATTTCAAAAAAAATCAAAAATTGAGATCTGAGCTTGAAAAATATGCTGAATGTGACGAGGTAAGGAGCCAATCAGCTCATGAAACTAATCAAAGAGGGGTAAACCAGGTCTGAAATGATCAAGGGACAGAACAAGGTCAATGAGGAGAAAAATCCAAACAAGAGGTTTCGATTCGAGGCTATCTATCCAGTGGATTCACCAGTTTCTGTTGTAGGAAAATCTCCCTGCGGACAGGTAGATCACCTCTAAGGCTTGACCTTAACCCTAGACAGAAAAATGCTTAACGTGGACACTGACTTCCTTTCAAATCTATCTAAACTAATTCATGAGAATGAAATATAACAGGAGTACCTTTTAATCGACGTTTGTCCCTGCACGCTCCAAGTCGCGCTCCAATCCTTTGCTCCTCGCTGAGCTCTGTGGACAAAACAAGATACGACCACTTCCTACTCTATTGACATTAGCTTGAAAACAGATCTATCACTAAGTGATAAGTTCATGTAACATCAGACACAAACTAGAAATAAACAGGCCAAGCATGTCATATTAATGAGAATAACGACAAGAATACTTACAATCGTAGATGCGAATGCGACAACTTCGTCAAGTCCTCTTCGCCTAACCCTTGCCTGAAAGATCCACAACCTGGATAACAGCAACTTCGCTGATCACTCTCCTTTGGTTGACTGTCAGTTTCCTCCAAGATCATAAGTTTCATATGTTCCATTCTTCCCCCTTTCACCATCATAGAGCCTGTTTATATAGGTTAAGAGGAGCTTAACCTCTTGGGTTATGTTTAGAACCAGTTGGGAACCTTCTCCATAGATCAGGGATCTGTTGATAAAAACAAGAATTCGAGCACAACTGCCTCCTAATCTCGAATGTTCCTCCCCTTATTCTTCTCAATGGGCTAACAATTGACCCAGACTAGGGAGCGCTCCCCCAAAAGGGGCATCAGAGTGTTGTAGCGCTCCTGGTGAGCCTTGGGAAAGCGCCAACGCTCTCAAGATGAGCAGCGCTCCTCCAGAAGGGCCTGAGGGGCATTATAACGCTCCTTGAAGCATGGCAGAGGAGCACCAGCGCTTCTGCAGCTGTAGTAGGGGAGTGTTCCCCCTCCAAACCAGTGTTTCAGGGTCTCTTTCAGGTGTCAAGAGCTATTTGATTCCAGTAGATCAGTTCTCCCCCTTCAAATCAGTTATGTGAGGTGTCATAAGGGCCTCTTTAGTGTCGTTATCATGGTATCATGTCTAAACATCATTTGCGACACTAGTGATCAACTTGCGACACTTATGACGATTGATAGGGACAATGCGACACTTATCCATCTGAGCAATTTTGACGTGTAACAGGCTCCATCAAAGAACATTTTACAGATTGGGGTGATGGAGGGAGGAACTTCAGGGGAAACAGTGGGCTTCTTTTTGAGTCTCATAGGCGGCTCTGGGGTATGGGTGAGCTGCAGCAAACTGGAACCTAGATCGGTGTCCAAGGAAAAAATAGGATGGTTGGTGGGGTTGGCTTCATCACTGATTATGTAGGCCAATTGAGCTTCCCTGTAGAGTCTTCTATGTTCTCCTCCAAACACTGGGATAGTGGCATATGTTAGGTCCATCTGCAAAGTTCCCCCTAGTATTTTAATCCAAGACCTTGACAACAACATACCGAACTTGGGGGGGACGACAGCCACTACAATATCCATGACCACACTTTTCATGGGCAGTTGAAACAAGGTCACTACCAGGTCTTTAATAACTCCAAGACACTTAACTCTCCTAGAGTCAAAAGAATAGAGGTCATGATAGGCTTGGGTGACTCCTAGCCCTAGTTCTTCCATGATGGTTTTGGGCATGAGGTTGTGAGAGGCCCCTGAATCCATTAAACAATTGTGCAACACTTTATCATGTATGTTCAGGGACGTGTAGAAGGGAGGGGATGAATCGTCTCTATCTTCTACCATGAGACCTAGGACAATTGTTGGCTTCTCATCTTGGAGATTTATGGAGTCTGTGGGAAGGCAGGGAGCTTCGGGCGGCAACAACTCAGAGAAGCGCTTCTTGAATTATTCATGTTTGATAAGCTCGGTGAGGGGCACAGGGATTCTGATCTTTTGAATTTCATGCTCGAAATTAAACGAAGATGAAGGCTTTGGGATTTCTCTTGTTTCGGGAATAGGATTCTGAATAATAGGAGAGGGGGGTTGGGCCTTCTTACCTCTGTAAGCATCTGCTACTTGATTAACAGGCTTCTCTGTCCTAGCGAACTGCTCAGGACTGTCGGGTGTTGCTGTCTTCTTGTCAGACCTCAGGTTATACCTACCTCGACCGCCGCTAACCTTGTCTCCTTTGCTCAATTCATTTAGTTGATTGTTCATGAGTGACTCCTCGTATGCTGATTGAGTCAAATGAGGGAAATGGGGCTTCTCTCTGAAGCAATGGATTTCAGGACCAAGTTCCTCTGTTTCCCTTTCTTCCTCATCGGTCACCAAATTGTTTTGGAAAGGGGCCTGGATTCTCTGGTCCTCTCTGTCTCTTCCCCTCTCTCTTTGCATGTTCGGGGGAGTAAAATTATTTGGCCTCCAGAATCCTCTTTCATTTTCAGCGATCTGAGGGCCTTTATATGCTTGTCTCCCTTTCACCCTCATTCTCTCCCTCTCTACAGACAGAGACTTCACCATCTTAGTCAGTTCGTCCATTTGGGGGTGAGGCACTGAGGAGCCAGAAGTTGAAGCTTGAAATATTCCTTTCCCTCTGTCTGCATCGACTTTGTTCCTCAGTCTGTTTGTCGCTAAGACATTGGATTCCACCTCTACGGCTGCATATTGCATTTGGGCTAAGGAGGTGGCTCTTATTTCTCTCAATAAAAGGTAGACCTCAGGGTTAAATGCACCAGCATAGGAAATTTGGGCAGAGGCTTCTGAGGGCTTTACCTCTGCAAGAATCTTATTATACACTTTATTGAATCTTTTGGAGAAGTCAGAGACAGACTCTCCATCCATTTTCTTCAGAGAACCGAACTCCGTTATGTAATGCATGAAATCCCTTCTATCTCCCCACTGCCTCAAGAAAACATCGTCCAGGGCTTCAATTCCAGCAATAGATCCAGGGCCAGTCCTCTGAACCATTTCCTCACCTCGTCATCTAGGATCTTAACAAAGACTCTCATCCAGATGTCTTCATTCTCAATGTTTAGATTGTCTTCATAGCGGTAGAAAGCGGCCAAGTGCTCTTCTGCGGTTACGTCCCCTTCCCCGGTGAACTTCGGCATATACTTCAAGTAGTCTCCAGTGGGGAGGGGATGCATAGGTTGAGGTAGGACCAAGGGAGCGTATCGAGCGGAAACTATGGCATCCATTCTATTCAGAGGGGGATTAGCACCGGCCATAGGGATGTTAGGTGGAGGAGAGATGGGAGGAGAAGGAGTTCGTGAAGGGGCTAGCGGGAGTAAATCTTGGAGTGGGGTGGGAAACAAGAGGTGATTCAAGGAACAGGCTACCGAGCTCCAGTCAACAGGTTCTCCTCCCTCTGCAGGAGTGGGGAAATATTCTTAGGTCGAGGGCCTACGCCAAGGTACAGCTTCAGAGGAGAGGGGAGTGGCAAGGTCTTGTCCTTCTAGTCCTAGACCAGGAGAGGAAAACTCAAAAGGAACACTCCCAAAATTTAAGAAACGGGGAACTGCAGAGACAGACCTGTCAAATAACTGAGGAGGAGAAAAAGGAGCTCCAACAGAAGGATATGGTGGATTACCTGGTTCGGTGATGGACGCTTCTTCATCAGAGGCCTTTCCCTTTCTAAGCACCGCCTCTGGGTCTGTTTCAGGCATAGCTAGAGGCAGTTGTGGGTGAGACCGCGTATGCCTACCTCTGAAAGCCACAATTAACAAAGCAGGTTCTCCCCAGCAGAGTCGTCACAATGGAGTCACCAGGTGAAAATTAGCAATCTTGAAAGGATCCGATGATCCAATGCACCTTCGGATTCAGAGGTTGAATGTCATTCTACCCAGGGAAAATCTTCAACTTCGTCCCCGGCAGCAGCACCAGAAATGTTAGCGTCAAAAGTCACTCCTGGATTGCTTGCAGGAACAGAGCCCAATGCCCATCAATTTTATGTCACGATTGTTTATAAGGGGTGATCAAATGGAGATAATGGCTCGAGGAGGTATCACTCTAACTCAGAGACTGGATCTGGTACGTAAAGAACAAAGGAGGTCTGGAATCCTAACTTCAGCCAGTGGTTTAATCAAAAGATGAGCAGGGGGAAGACTTAGGAGAAAATGAACTAATAGCTCTGGGAATCAGGCTTGCAACGGTTTGTAGGGGAAAAACTCTGAACGTAGGATCCTCCTGGTTCAAGGCTTCAAGGATCTGAAAGAAGGCTTGACTGGATCCTCCAATTCCAAGTCATTCAATGTTAAGGAAATCACAAGGACTGATTAGAGGCTCCGGAACTATTACAGTGATCCATTACAACATCATCCTATAATAGCTACAGCTCGACTGGATCCTCCAATTCCGAGCTGCTCTAACGCAGTGTAAACAAAGACATGAAAGAAACTGGCATTCATAAGGCAAGAAGTCTCAAAAGTTCATACATAACCAGAATAACAGTGCTTCATTAAAAATTTACAACCGGGAGCTCTGCTCAACCATCGATACCCCCCAAAAATGGCAGAAATGCCTACATATATTTGGACCAAAAACACTGGAAGCTAAAATGAGGCATAGCATTTAAGACATTACGTCTTCACATTTACTGCGCATGCAGTCTCTGGACGCTCTTGGACCTTAGTCAGATGCAATCGTGTTCCCAAGGGCCTGAGAATGAAATTACCAACTTACAGTCATCTCTGGATTTTCCATTTATGGTGGAAAATATGTCCAACCACCATCAACTGTTGCAATAACTGCTTCACTGAGATCGGGAAAGACCCGGCCGACTCTGTATCAATAGGACATGGAAACCTTCGTGATGACTGGGAGACTTGACACGAAGTGATGAACGGATGGTGACCAAGCAGGGGTAGCTGGACACGCTCGATGCAGATATGGGATGAGGAGAGGCCATGTGGACGAATGGACAGAGGGAAAATGATAGGGAAAATGTACGTGGCAGGATTCATGAGATTTGAAGTGTACGAGCTGGGTGGACAAGACACAGGGGCCGGGAAGAGAATATGACTTGGCATGACATGGGGATGGACGTGGCGGCAAGGAGGTGTGTGATGAGGTTTCGGGCTTTCGGGGATTCAGGATTCACAAGTTTGAGGTGCGTGAGTTCCTTGCCTCCGAGATCCCTGATATCTCGATATGCGATGAGCTCCTCCTCCTGGGAACTAGCCCCTATCGGCTAGAACAAGATCCATGTGACCAGTCTCTGTGTGATCGTAGCTTAAACCCTCCATCGGAGTTTCATCATTCATGAGGACACGAGCACGCATAGCGACAACCTGCCACCTGTAATCCAATTTCTCTTGTGGTCCCACATGCTAATCCGGCGATTTCCATGATATCGCTTTTCGCGATCTCACAATTCTGCATACAAATCTTAGCAAATCTAACCCACGAACCTCCGAGCTTGCGATACGCCGATGCCACTTGGCGCCGTCTTCCTACAAGGATTGTTCCTCTGACACCTGTCCTCCACTACGATCCGTAGCTCCATCGAGAAATCCCGTATCAGGATATCGTGATTCCCGTTGTCATGTGCATGGGACTTTCAGTTCCCCGATCCCCGACTCTACAGGATCGATCGCCACGTGCCTCAGCTGACGGATGGCTCTGATTCAGTCAGGAAATCACGCATCGCGATTCACTCATGTCAGAACTCTCTGTCTCTAGAAAATCCGATCCTCCGATGAACTGAAATCCTGACTCTCCTTCTGATGTCTGAAGCGTGTCCCTCCAAGTTCAACGGCTAGGATCTCATCAATCTTTCGAGACTCGAAAGGTCTCGTCTCTCTTACCCTTTGAAATCTCGATACCACAATTTTTACTAACACATACCATAGTGAGACACTCTCAGATTCCATATGGAAATACCCCACCTATGACAAGGAAATGTATTCCATTGTGCAAGCCTGTAGTCAAAGGAAACATTACATTCTGGAAAAGGAGACAATCATCCACACTAATCACAAGCCTCTGCAGTTCATACAGACACAAGAGAAGTTGTAGAACAACCACCATCAAAATTGGTCCACATACTTGTAGTAGTTCCATCTCAACATCAAGTATAAGACAGGGAGCACAAATCATGTCACTGTCTGTCTCAATCGAACACTCGTGGCTGCACTCACCACCATGCTCCATTCATTTGGGAATGAGACATCTTAGTGGCCCCAACTTTATCGACGAGATCCTCAATTCTCCACCACCTATCAGCTCTTAGGTACAAGGGTGAATGTCACCAATTTTCACATTAAGGATGGACTGTTATTCCATCTGGGCCATCTCTGTGTTCCTACAAGTGAGAAGGAAAAGATGATTTGGGAGGCTCACTACAGTAGGATGGCATGACATTTTGGCGTGGAGAATACCGTGGTTGTCGTACAGAAACATTTTTATTGGCTAAAAATTCATTAGGACGTTAGCAAGTATATCAGATTTTGCACTGCATGTGTCATTTCCAAGCCAGCGATCAAGAAGCAAGGCTTATACACCCCTGTTCCTACTCCCGAGAGACCTTGGGAATCCATCATGATGGATTACATGTCTAGTCTTCCATCCACTAAACAAAGTAATGATTGTGTATTTTTGGTGTTTGACCAATTTTCGAAGATGGCCATTCCCACAACTTTCAAGAAGAGCATCACAGTGGAAAGTACTACCAAGCTCTTCTTCAAATGAGTGTGGGTCCATTTTGGGATACCATAGACCATAATATCTGATTGGTACAACAAGCTCCTCAAAACGTTTTGGTCAAGTCTCTGGTCACTGTTGGACACCAAGCTCACTAAATCCACTGCCTTCTACCCTCAAACCAATGAACAAACAAAGTTCGACAATTAGATGAGTGTGCACATATTGTGCATGTATAACTCTAAGCATCCATGTACATGGGATGAAATTCTTCTCTATGTTCAACAAAGCTACAAAATGTCTCTCCATAGCTCCACCAGCCATAGCACCTTTCAGGTGGGGCTGGGACTCCAACCCTTGGGTCCCATTGATGTTGCACTACCTCTTGCAACCAAATAGACACATTCTTCCCATGTTCTGTTTGAGGTTGACAAAGCCACCAGATTCATTGAGAAGATTCAACACATCCGCCAATAGGTCCATAATATTTTGCAGAAATCCAATGATAAGTACAAGTAGTGCCATGATCAACAACGAGTACCACACAAGTTTTAGGTGAGAGACAAGGTTTGGTTACATTTGCAGAAAGAACACCTTATAGGACCCCATCAGAATCTTCATCCACTTCGTTATGGGCCTTACATTATCACCAAGGATGTGGGTGACAATTATTTTGAGCTCAACACTCCCCCTTTCCTTGGCTTGCACCCAATTTTCAATGTGGACCTTCTCCGACCATATTTTCCACCATTATTAGACACCTCATGGATCACAGAAAAATTGACCCCAGTAGAGCTCAACCCTAAATGCATGGAACCGACATCCACTGATCAGATAGTGGACACACATGTCAAGGGCACTCACTAGTAGAGGATCCAAATTTATCGGGTTATCAAGGCAAGATAGCTCCTGCACCTAGGCAAGTGGCTCACCTGGAGCCAAATTCAATAGAAATTTCCTCAGCTAATGGAGACCATTTCTTCCTAAGGGGGGAGGATTGATCTAGGTGGATATTGGTGGCCACCCACCTATTCCAACTGGCTCCTCTTTATAGTTTTTAGTTCAACACGTTCTTCAATAATTCTTTGTAATTGTGGGTTCTACACTTCTGGGGCTGTCTGAATCCCTACACAGCTTCCAAGTGGATATTGGTTGCTACCCACCTAATCCAATTGGCTTATTTTGAAATTTTTCATGTTAGTACATCTTTAGGTACTTACAGGGCCATTTTGGGGCCCTAAATAATGTTTTTTTGGCATGTCACAATGAAACTATAGACAGAGTCCGAGTTTGATGGAATAATGTGTATTTCTCGAAAATACCTTTCCAACAAGCTATCATGCACCTAAAATGGAGGTCGTATGCAAAAGTTACGACCTCGGGAAGTTGAGGTACCAACTTACCCATCACGGCCCACATAACTTTTGGCATTTCATCTCCTAGGTTAGGTTTTTGGATGTCTAGGGTTTGGGAATTCATGAGTAATGTTAAAAAGGCCTCTAGAGCCTCATTGTAGTCATTCTTCTCAGACGAATGCTCATAGAAGCCACATCTCTTCTCATAGATAGCTACCACCATTCGAGCAAGTTGTTTTCAGTTCTCTAGTTTTACAGTTTCAACCTATTTTATTTATTCAATAAAAGTTATTGTTCACTAGATATACATTATTGTTCTTCATATCTCTATTATTCATTTATTTCCGCTCATAAATCTGCACCAGACCATCATATTTTTCATGGGTGTCGAGCTCCAAAGTATTTTATTTCTTTTGCACGCAAGTTCAATCAACCGTATTTCTACACTTAGTATATTGTTTATCATCTATAATCGTGGGTTGGCAGGTTGGTGGGTTCATGAAAAATTCCATATTCAAACTCTCTCTCATCTGTCCCTGCCATTTGTTGCTTTTCCCAATATGCATTAAGTGTTGTTTAATGTTAACAATTGTTGTGTAGGCTCTGAAAATATCATCGTTAATGACGAAAGGATTGAGGAATTAGTCATTAAATTGCATTGAATATCCATTTTCCAAGGGATTAACTTATTATTATCTCTCCGAAAAGATTTATATGAGGTTATTATCCAACAGAAGAAATAGTCTTGTCAACCTATGGTAGCATCAGTTAGACAACAATTTTGTGGTGATACTTTGAATATCTTTGGTCGTGAAGACCATAACTTATTCCTCTCCTTCTACACATAAAGATGTAATTTGGGCATTTGGAATTTCTCGTGTTGGGTGTGTCTTGAGGTTTTTGATTGTAAAGAACTCATTGCATGGTATGTGGACAAGTACGTGTCAAGTCAAAGAATTATACATCTCCAATATTATTCTCTGATTTCTCTTTCACCGCAAGTTTTTTGCAAGATGTTAAAGCTTCCAGAGCCAACACTTACTATAAAGCTTCCAGAGTGCAAGAACAAACCATTTTTTATTTGGGAAAACTGATTTCTATCGAAATCGTGTTCCAGATATCACACTATAAAATGGACAAAAATTCTTTATGGCCTATTATCTGATATTTTCTATTGTGCATTGTTGTCAATTCCCAAACTTAACCATAAGTAAGAGGGTGAATTGCGAAACAGATCCAGTTAACTTTTGGTACCAAGAACTATGGAGACATAAGACCCCTTTATAGTTCTATGAAGTTTATAATGATTTTTTTTCAGTCTTCAGAAGCCTGTTGGGTGAAAATACTTCAAGGATATCAGACCAAGCTACCATATTTTTGGAGAAAAAAGGAACAATAGAAAAAATGGATAATCACAGTGTCACAGGGATATTCTAATCAAAAGAAAATCCTTCTTTTCTCCCATATCATGTATCTGACAAACTATTTATTACAGAGGTGGAAAGACAATATAACTTCTTACTACATTTTTTCCATGAAAAAAGGAAAAAACAATTTATTCCCTTTCCATGGAAGATTGGAGAATTCATGTTCAGAAATATAAATAAAATTGATGAATTTGCAAATCATTTCAGCAATGTGAATTTAAATTATGCTGAAAAGATCAAAGGTTTTGATCCAAACAAAATATTTGTGGGACATATGATTTCAGTGGATTTCAGTAACTCTTTCACTCAAAATATATTGAATGAAGTATAAGAAGGTAATAGACAAAGAACTCCTATACATGATGTTGGTGATCTAGAAACATTACTCAATAGTAATGATTTTTATAAGCAAAGGGGAAAAGGTCCTAGTGAAATAATTCCTCAATCTTCAGTTGTTACTCCCAAGAATACTACATCATGGAGCAATGCTCCAATGGCCCACCCAGTTAAAAAGGCTTTCAACAGTATTTCAAGTGTAGGGGGAGAGAAGAATCCTCCCCTTGGGAAAAATGAGAGTTCACACAAGCTCCCTGCGAAAAAGAAAAGGAAACATTTAGTGCATGATGAAGAAAATAATATTATAGAAAATTATATCCAAATTTTTTCTTTGGAAGACATGGAACTAGGAGTAGATATTGAGAAATATTTCTTGCAATGGAACAACTGGAAAATATGGCTCAACAAAATTATTTATTGGAAGTCGTTGGAAATGAGACCTTTATTGAAAAAGAATCCCTCACTTTTAAAAGTGTTGTTTTTTATAAAGAGTCTAGAAATTTGATTGTATAAATGATCAAGGTGGATATCGGGGGCCACCCACCTTTTCCAAATGGCTCAAAACAGTTTTCTGGCCATTTTGGCAATTTACTATTTTTAGCAGGTTTTCACTTTCGGGGCCATTTTGAGGGCCTAAATGAAGTTTTTCCGAGATCGAGTTTCTCAATGATAGTCGAAGGCATTATTGAGCCCCCAAAAATAATCTCCTCGACGATACCTTTCCAACGAGCTATCACACGCCTAAAACGGAGATCGTATGCAAAAGTTACGACCCCGGGAAGTTGATGCACCAACTTACCCAAACGGGGCCCACATGACTTTTGGCGCTTCATCTCCTAG
>ML781240.1:396411-441889 GCA_009831015.1 Picea engelmannii
GTTGATGCACCAACTTACCCAAACGGGGCCCACATGACTTTTGGCACTTCATCTCCTAGGGTTAGGTTTTTGGATGTCTAGGACTTTTGGCATTCCCAATTATTGTAAAAAGGCCTCCAGAGCCTCATTGTAACCATCTTCTTCTTGCGAATGCGAGTATCCGTCACATCTCTTCTCAGAGATAAGCTGCCACCATTCTAGCAAGTCTTTCACTCTGTATTTTTACAGTCTCTGTACATTTGTCTGATTAATAGAAATCGTGTATTACTGTATATCTGTGTTTATGGTTGCATCTCTGATACATTTCTATTATATTATTGAATATCTGCAATATCTCTGTGCATTTATTTATTATATCTCCGCTCTCATTTCGTGCCGAAAATAATCCGCATCAATAAAGAAGTGACCTAAATAATAAAAAAGGAAAGTCCCACTCTAAGGTCGACCTGAAGGATATGCAATCGTCCCAAATTTCCAAAATCCAGAGGGAAACTAGGGATACTCTTGACAATTCTATTGATGGTTTAGAAGCTGAAAATGTTAAATTAAAGGAAAGGATCAGAGAATTGGAAACTTCCCTGATGCATCTTCTAATCCTAGCAAATCCTTTGTCAATGGTTAAACCAATTACACCCATTATTAAGTTAAATGGATCTTCTAGTTTACTCATAACACTCTGAAGTTATGTAGAGAAAAACATTAAAAAGAGAATGTCACTAATAATAGAAGCATGGGAGGTATCAAAAAATATTGTTTCTTTAGATTCAAGGGAACATGCTTTTCACGAATATATCCAGACTGATTTAAAGAATGAAGAAGGATTTTACACTGATGTTTTTTCTTGCATTTGGGATTAAATTATCAAATATGACAGAATTGAAAATAAGAGAAGAGAATTTTCCTTCTCCAAGTCAAATTAAACAACTGAATGCCTATTGAAAAGAAAATATCAAGAATTTAAATAACATTGTCCAAGCATGCATCAAATCGATAGTAAGAAGAGAATAATTGTTCAAAAGTCTCAAAAAGATAGATCTGGAAGGAAGCACTGATGAGGTACAATATCCTAAGTTAATTCTCAATTCAATGTTTATTACAAAGCAAGAATTTCATAAATAAGTGGAGATATTAAATGGATTATCAACAGAGAAATTTTATGGCATAATAGAATATAATGAAGAAGAGATAGATAATTGGTTAGTTGAGTATTCTATGAAAAATCAATATATTGAGGAGGAAATACATGGCATTTCTCATGACTTAAGATATTTGGAAGGAGAATTATTCAATATCAAAATTAGGCATGAAATAAATGTTTCACCAATGAAAAATAACATTGAAGATTGGTTTACAAAGGCAATTGATAAATTAACTAAAGAAGGCCAAGAAGAAGTAGTTGAGACAGTTCCTATAACCGTCAATGAGGAAAATAAAAGGACAGAAAAAAGAAAGTAAATGGTAGAGAGACCATCATATCTTCCTATCTTCTTTCCAGGTCTTGCTACTCTGTCATCGTCCGCCATCTTCTCTCCACAACTTATTTCTTTTTTATATTTTATTTATGGTCCACGGAAGCCCCAATCCCAATCCTAAGGACAAACTCTTTTAAATTTCAAAGATTTGTAACCGACTATATTTCTCAGAAATCCCAAGAGAACTATTTCAGGTTCAGTTTTGAAGCTGTTTTATAACTCTGAGTTTTGAGTATAAAATATTTGAGATTGATCTATCATTTTATTTATTTGATCTCCACATGTGTTTACTCTATTAAAGTTCTCTTATGCATGAAGACCATTTTCTTTTATTTTATGTGATAAAAAATATTTAGTTTAACTATGATGGATGTGAGGAAATTTTGCTTGTCTTTTTCAAATATATGATGTGTGAGGTTCCTGGTCATCTCTTAGGAAATCTCTTTAAAAACAACACATTTTATTTTACTGCAATCTTTATATTTATTTGAATATTACAATGAACTTTCTCATAGTCCTATTTTATTTTGAAAATATAGAATTCCAAGAATATATTGAAACAGATAGGAGTACCACCTCTATAAAAATGTAGGGGTATTTATATCCTCGTGAGGTTGTCATTTCGTTCCTAACATATTCAAGCATCAACATTTTTGGTGACCATACTGGGGAACGACTGAAAATTTTAAATCTGATTTAGCATTTTTTGAAAGGTACATGACTTTTCCCCAAGCTGATCAACCACACCTAGAAATTAGATTAAATAATGAATGAAGCATCTTGCATCAGCTATATAATATGGTAATAACGATGGCCGAGACTAGGGAAGAATTGGAAATATCTTGGCAGACATTGTTCCAAGAAGAAGAAAGAGAAATCCTTCATATACAGAGGAGAGATGAGTGACAAGATCGAAGAAACGGAAGACAAGCTCTAGCAGCACAAGAACAAGGTCGAAATTGAAGATGGACGAATAAAAAGGACCCATTACCAAAAGTAAAAGCAAGCAACTCTGTGTTCTAAGAAGTGGAAAATATATTCCTGAAACATCTTTGGAAATTGTAGGGAGAAATGAACAACCACGAGAAGAACAACGAAGAGAACCTCATGAAGAAAGACAAGAAGGTGGAGGAGGTGGTGGAAGAAATCAAGAAAACCTAATATTTGGAAACTGAAGAAGAGTAAGACAATCCCCCTTAAATATTTTAGGTGAGAAACATGACCCCCATGTTCTCCCTAAGGGTACCTTGAAATAATTTTATGGAGATGAAACAATTGATGCCAAAAGACACCTTAATTTATTTCTTGATGTTTGTGATTTTCATCATGTTGAATATGGCGATGTGATGGTAAGGTTATTTCTTCATACCTTATCAGGATGAGCTTATGAATGGTATACAACATTACCCACTAGGTCAATCGGTTCATTTATCGACCTCGAAGCCATGTTCCTAACTATGTTCACTGCTACAGTTGCATATCATACCCTTCTCAGTAATTTCACCCAGATTGGCTTGAGGAAGAATGAGAGAATACGAGATTTTAATCTCAGGTTTAATAAAACTTAGAGTAAGATTCCAGAAGATAAAATACCTAATGACCTAATGACCCAATGATACTTGGTTGTTATAAGAATGTTATGCCCCCAAATGTAAAATATGCTATCATAACATCCTAGATGGATACCTTGGAGAAAGAAATGATTAAGGCGACTGATATGGAAGAAATTATGATTGAGATGGGTGTTGACCCCGATAATGTCCTGGGAAAAGTACAGAGGAAGTTGGGAGGAATAAATATTGATGATCAAGGAGGCTCTATATCAAGAAAGAATGAAGAACAGAAGCCATGACCAATCCAAAATAAAACAATTAGAGGAGGATTTTTTAAGGGAACCATACCATATGTGAAGGTAGAACCTGTTGTGACACAAGAAATTAAGCAAAGAATTGAGATTTCTCAAATGAATAGAACCATCAGGAAAATGAAAAATGAGATAACTAGATTAATAAGGGGTGATAATTATGTAGAAAATTCGAGAATGTCGGTCCAAGAGAAAAGAAGGAACCCTCCCCAAGAAAACAAAGTGAGGTTTGAAAACACTGATAATAAGAAAACAAAAAGGGCTCCTAGGAAACCAATCCCAAATTCAATTCTTTTGGATGAATGATGATGATGAAGATGAGGATAATCACATAATTGTTTTTCGGAGGAATTGTATTCAATCTGAGTTTCTTTTTACAAGAGACGATCATGCTAAAAACCTCCTCGAAGAAGCATCACTCTGAAAGGTCCAAGAAACAATAAAAATTAATATTGGAACTAATAGTTCCCCAAAATACATCAATTTGGGAGTTGATTGCACAATTGACGAAGTTAATCAATATGTCGCATTATTTAAAGAATACCTTGATGTGTTCGCATAGAGTTATGATGATTTGAAGGAATATGATAAAACAATATTTCAACACATTAGTCCCTTGAGAGAAGGGCCAAATCTTGTCAAGCCGAAGATAAGGATAATGAAACCCAAATTAAAACCACTGGTAAAGGTTGAATTGGAGAAATTAAAGAAGGCTAGAATAATCTACCCCATTAGACATTTTGATTGGCTTTCAAACCTTGTGATAGTGAGAAAAAAGACTGGGGAGATTCAGATGTGTGTAGATTTCATGGATCTTAACAAATCAAGCGTAAAGTATAATTACCCTTTTCCTAACATGGATTTTCTTCTCCAACAAGTCATTATATCATCTTGCATGTCCATGTTAGATGGTTTTTTTGGGTATAATCAAGTCCTAGTTGTTGAAGAAGATAGAGAAAAGATATGTTTCATAACAACTTGGGAGACATATGTGTATGCTAGGATGCCCTTTGGTTTAAAAAATGAAGTAGCTACATTTGAGAGGGATATGGATCATGCTTTTGAGGGATTGGTAGAAAAATTCATGGTGGATTATCAAGATGAATTAACAGTACACTAAAAAACAAGGAGCGATCACATTCATCACATGAGGAAATTTTTTGATAGGTGTAGGTTTTATGGTGTTTCCTTAAATCCAAAGAAATGTTTATTTACTGTAACTCCGGGAAAACTATTAGGTCATATTGTGTGCAAGGAAGGAATATATATCAATCCAGAGAGATTTAATGCTATAAATGAACTCAACCCCCCATCATCTAATAAGGGAGTTCAATCATTCTTTGGAAAGATCAAATTTGTACAAAGATTTCCCTAACTATGAAAGTATTGTGAAGTCGATCAATTTATTGTTGAAAAGGGACCAAATGTTTGAATGGACCATAGATTCACAATAAGATTTTAATAATATAAAAAAGGCAATCACTACAGCTCCAATCCTCATTATCCCAAATTTTCAAAGAGACTTCATCATTTATTCGTTCAGTAAAGAAACGGTTGTTGCATCTATTCTTACTCAGAGGAATGCTAAGGGTGAATAATTCCCAATTAGCTTCATGAGAAAGACCCTTCATGATTATGAATTGAGATATTTATAATTGGAGAAGCAAGCCCTATATCTTGTGAAAGTGGTAGCGCACTTTCAGACTTACATAATAAATTATCATGGCATTGCATATGTTCCATCCTCTCTTGTCAATATGCTCTTAAATCAACAATTGAGAGAAGGAAAATGGGAAAACTGGTTGGCAAAGATTCAAGAATATGATATTGAAATTAAACCTTTGAAGGCAGTTAAAGGATAGGGTTTATGTAAGCTCATTGAAAATAGTGATACTTTGGATGGAGTGATTTCAATCTCAGTAGGAGAACCCATTGCAAATTCAAAGTGGTATAGATATATTGTATTCTACTTGAGTTCTAGACAATTTCTAGTCACAATGAACCCTAAAGAGCGAAGAACATTGAAGACAAAGTCGATTCAATATGTGATGATTGATGATATATTGTTCATGAGTGTTATATAAAGTTTTTCCTGACCCCATGCAACTTGCTTAGATGGCCTTTCCATTTCGTCCCTTGTTGTACCTTCCAAAGCCAAAAAATCATATTTTTTCACATATACGTACCCTACCAGTTAGACAACATGCGTATACGCAGGTTGCGCCATTACAGCCCACGTACATCATGTTTGGTGCTCAAACTTAAAAATTGTGGCAGGTTTCCATGTCATGTCATGAGATCCATGCTCCTTGACCTTCCATATACTAGAAACGTTCTGACTTGGCCCCTCAGTTCCATTTGAAGGCTATAAATTGGGCCATATCCAAACTGTGGAAGGAGAGAATTCAAATTTTGAGAGAAAAGATACTCTGGAGAAATTTCACTTCACATTGAGTCTGCATCCCTTTATCCTTTAAAGTCTGAACACATTGTTCAACCCCCAAGCTCTTCCTTCTTTGATGGAGAACCTCATTATCTCCTTTCTATGAGATTTTCTTTGGTGGAGGATTGAAGTGGTGGAGGCCCAACTGGAGGGACTTAGTTTCTTGGTTTCGATGTGTGCTGGCACAAACATTTATCACTTATACACTTTTGTTGATCATTTTTAATAGAAATACTATTTTCTCGTCCAATTGATATCTTGCAAATATTTGAATTATTATTCCATGGGCATTTTTGTCATGTATGTTAATGGATTATGTTATTTTATATGATAATATTATATATTAGCACCATATGCTTGGGTATCTTGTTTTTTGAGGACAAGTTGCAGGTATAAAGCTTTGAGATGTGTCCTAAACGGTGGTCTTGATCGAACATATGGACAATGTAGGCTCTTGATCTTGTCCTGTTAGCATTTCATTTATATAGCATACTTGGAATTAGAGTTGATTTTTGTGTGTCACTCCATCTGTTGTGGTTTACCCCATGCCATAGAGTGATTTTCCTCGTAACATAATTGGCGACCATATTGGAGATGATGTTGTGGTTTTGAGTGTTTTTCTCCTTGAATTTATCTTTGTTATCCTAAGTTTCCTTGTCGCCTGATTGCTTGACAGCCTGTTTTTACTTTGAATTTGATTTTTCTTGGCTTAATCCTTTCCTTGGCATTGTTTTATTACATATACATGGCTTTTCCCTTGACAAACATGTACATATGAGAGTTTTCCTTCTATAGGGAGCGTACATACGCGAGTTTTCCTCAAAAGGTCACATACATCAATTTTTAGGCTTCCTGGATGAGTTTGGTGTTTGTTGAGTGAGTTTTGATGGTTGTTGAGTCTTCTTGGGTCTCTGCCCTAGTTGTTGAGTTCCTACGGAGCAATAGGAAACCTTATTATTGTTGAATTTTCGAGTGGTTTTCTTTCTTATCATACTTTTCATTAGTTGTCCTTTCATCTTGGTCTGAGTGTTTACTTCTTGGTGTCCTTCTTGGCTTGTCTCTTTTTTATTGCAGTAGGGTCTGTATATCAGTTTCTATTTAGTCCTTTCATTTCGTTTCTTTATATCAAAAATACAAAAAAATATTACTCATTTTTCATTCTGGAATTTGCTCTTTTGGTTATTTAGTATTGATCTTGATATATGTGGAAAGATTTCATCTTATTGAAATTGTGGAATTACATTGAAAGTTGCATTTTAAAATCTTTCCATCTTTTGAGAATTTAAGATTAGGACTTAGCACTATGTTTGTATTCACTTATTTGATATGTTGAGTCATAATATCATTTGTTTCACGACCACATATTGTGAGTAAACAAAGCCATTAAAATTAGTGTTGATAAACTAAAATTGATTAGAAACAATTTTGTTTTTCAGAGTACACAAACAAGCATAGGATATAGGGTGTTGGAATAAGATTTTGTGAGTAAATGTCTCTAAGGATATTGAACTAAACATATGTGTCTGACCAAGGAGTGGTGAAATCCATTGTGTAATTAGTGACATCAAGATGGCCTGCTCACACTGAAGTTAAGCATGAGGTCATGCAAAGTTGGTTGCAGAGATATCCCCTTAATACCTTGTTTGTGTCATAGATATTTCTAGGGATCTATTCATATTTGGGGGTCTTGATAGTACCTTTACCTCTGTGATAGGTGGTGCTTTCAAGATTTCTAGCTTTGTTACCCTTCCCATACGGTGGACCTCACTTACGACTGTTTTCCTACACATTGGTTATATCATGGCTACTCTAGTTGCTTGACATATGTAGCCACATAGGTCAAATGCAAGGATTATTTTGCAGGTACCCTGAGTCAGATAAGGGTTGGACACCACACAATATTTATTGAGGATTGCCTCTCCAGGGGGATCTGAATGAATGTGTTGTTAATCCCATGAGGGCCCTTATAACTGATTTTGATACCTCCAATATTTTGAAGGGAGTCTTAGGACCCTATTGGGTGAGAGATACCTAGTCTAGTGAGGGAGGCCCCTTTTCAGCTACTATATCTTGTCTGTGTGCATTTGTACTTTTTGTTTATTTTGGTGTGCTCTATGGTTGTTAGTTGTCCCTAGGATTTTGTTTTTATATATTGAGTCTTGATTCATTATGGATCCAGAACAACTTCCTCGTAGGTCTTTCCATTTATTGAAGTTACCACCACACCTTGAGTCTTTTCCTTCTAAGAGGTGCAATGTTACTAAACGTGGTACACATATCTCCACCTACGAGACTTGTGATTATACAAGTATGAATACTGAGTTGAGTCCAAACGAAAATAGGAGTCCCTCGAATCCTATACCTATTGTAGTTAATGGGGTTCCTTCAACTCCTTCATCCACAAAGGTTGTAGTACTGAATGTTCCCATCATTACTCCTATCTAGCTTGTGGTTGCTACTCAAATCATAGTAACGAACCCTTTCAGGTCTCTTTTTGGTATTCCTGGATACAATTCTCAGTCCATACCTTCAATCTCTAACCCTTTATCTTTTGGTATGCCAAATATGACATCTCAACTTTCATCCTCCATTCCAACGACTAATGCAAATCCTAGTATTGGACCTAGGGGCATGGCCCCTCCGCATACTCCTCTTCCATTTGGTGGAAGTCAAATTCCCCAAACAAATCATATTGTTGGGGTTAGCCTCCATTTTCTTTAAGGTCTAATCCTAGTCTTAATGCTCCTAGATGGAGTACTCAACCAGGAAGACACGCCACTTCCTATGTTTCGTCCTTTTCCCCTTCCTCCTCCACACCGATTCTGACTAATACATTTGGTATGTTGAATCCACCTCTATCTTCTAGATTTCCACCCGGAGGGGGTTAGTTTCATACTATGGGAAACCCCCAGCCTGGAGCTCCTCTAGCTAGGGGAAATGTTTATAACCCTCATTATAAAATTCCTACAGGTATGGTGCCCATACAACCTATTTTGAATCAGTTTGGAGGAGGATATTACTCTCCTGGACAGGGCCATGGTGTATACCAGAACCATGGATGGGATACAATCCCTCAACATCAATCTTTCCTGAGAGAATGGGCTCAAATGATGCAACCTCGAATCCCTTTTATGGCCATGCTTAATTTTCCATATTTTATGAGATTAATGAATGACCCGGTGCATCACGATCCATCATGGCCCCCCATCCCCACCAAGATTCCTCCGAAAATTCTGAAATTCAAAGGAATTACTAGTGAGGATATGGGTGATCATGTTACTACTTTTAATCTTTGGTACTCATCCAATTCTCTTAATCATGATTCTATACATTTTATATTGTTTCAATGCACCCTCACAGGGGTTGTAGCAAAATGGTACATTGAGATACTAGGGGGAACATACAAAAAATTTTATCAGATGGTTTTAGTCTTTCTCAACTACTTCCAATTTTCAGTTCATTATGATATCGACATAGAACTCTCGTTGGCCCTCTGCCAAGATAAAGACATGCATATGTCGGACCATATCCAAGAGTGGTGTAGACGAAAGAAGTTGATTAAAGCCTACATTCCTCCAGAATTTATGTTGGAATGGTTTCTTAAATCCCTATTGCCTTATATTTCGAAGGATGTTTCTACATCTAGGGTAACATATGAGGAAGAAGTTATTTTCAAATCCCAACAAATAGACCTCATATATGCTCAGTCTGGGATGTTGTTTGAAATTCTTCCTGATGCACCGAGGTCAAATTATGACCCTAGACAAAAGCCTAGGCCTCATGCTAATGAAATTATAGTCTCTCCAAATGCTATGTATGCATCTTTGGTGAAAAAATAGTTGAAGGAGTTGTCTCTAATCCAGTCTGTAGTAGGACAAGATTCATCTTTGTCCTCCACTCCCACTCATTCGCCAGATGTGCATTCTGTACAGTCGTTGACCAACCCAAATGGTAACCAGCAACCAGGAGGGAATAGAAAGAAAGGACGTGGTAATAATCGAAAGGGTGGGAGAAATGATAACAAAACCAAGGACAATGTTAACAATGATAGATCAAATGCTAATGCTAGTGAGGGAAATAAATAAAAGAGAAAGGTGAAGTTTCCTTGTAAAATTTGTAAAGATGGTCACCTTACCCACCTATGCCCCAAACTTGAGGAAGCCTTGAGGCTTTTGTCTTAACCACCTGCTTTGTTGACCAATTCGTTTCCACATAATTAACACATGGCTTTGGGGTCCTCCAATACCGAAAATGCATCGAGCTAGAATCAAAACCCCTTGACACATGAAGGTGACCGTCTATGTGTTAATATGGTCAAGTCACAGATTAATATAGCTACTCGATCTTGTGATTACGATTCTTCATAGACTGTTCCAGGTCCAAAGTCTCGCCCTCCTCCGAAAAAACCTTTTCAGCTAAAAAAATCCAGATCTCCCATCTCGTATTCCGAAAAAAATACTAAAACTCTCTGCCCACAATCCCAATGCTATAGCTGCGCATAACTATTCTATTTTTGAATATCTACATCAAACCCCTTGTGTGATGTCAAATTTGGAGGTGCTATAGATGTTTGCTTCACATAGGAACACATTGTTATCTACTTTAGGAGCTCTAGACCCATGTGGCTCAAACGTTATTAAGTTTGATGTCATGGATGTTAAGCCTCTATTTCCTTACCATGTGGCCTTTCAAATCCATGTATATTACATGAAATATACCATCAAATGCATTAGTATTGATGAAGGTGATACAACGTGTGTGATGTCCATAACATGTTGGAAATCCATTGGTTCTCTGACCCTCTCTCAATCAATGACTATGTTGACTGCATTTGATGGTCGTTCATTTCGACCCCACAAAATTCTTTCCACTTTTCCATTCCAGTTAGGTGGAAAGACAGTGGAGGTTGATGTCAAGGTGGTTGATACACCCCTTGACTATAATTTACTATAGGGCGTAATTGGACTTATGCTATGACTGTGGTCGTGTCATTTGTTTTTCTCACTTTATGTTTTCCTCATGAAGGGAAAATAGTGATGATTGATCAATTGTCCTTTGCACAAGCTAGTCCTATTGCATCAGTTGGACCTTCAATCCCAGTGATCGAAAATTCTCATCCAACAGTTGAGGATATTAGTGTTAGAATGTATTCCTCGCTTATGGGTACCTTTGATTTCATGGCACTAATTCATCACATTTATACCATTTCCAGTGAGTCTTCATCATCAATGAGGCTTGTCCCTTTCCGTACATCATATTTTAACAACCCTTGGACCCTTCCTTCCCCAAATCTATCAGGCGAAGGCCCATCACACATTGGAATGGCAATGCCACGATCAGCAACAAAGGTTGTGTATCAGGTTGTTCTTAACACTATTGTTGACCCAGATCCTTTCTCCTTGCAAATGGACGAGGAGGATCATGTTCTTCATCCCGTATGGGCCACCTAATCATCTTGTTCACATGATTTCCTCTATGATAATTTACCTTCGGATTAATACATCTTATAGTCCATGAATGGTCCTGATAGACCATGGGAATATATGAATCATCGCTCTTACTTCCTCCCATAACTTGTTCAGATCGAACAAGATAAATTTAGATCTACCTTGAGTGAGATGGTTGGTCACCCTGGGGTTCCACTAGACATGCATGGTGTTTATGCCGAAGGAAACGTGGAAAATATTTCTCCTACCATCACGATCGAAATCTCTCAAATTCCTAGCAAAATTAAAAACGTATATATCGGTGCAGATTGTTCACCTGAAGAAATTCATATCTACACCGATCTCTTCAAATAATTTCTTGATGTGTTCTCTTGGTCGTATGAAGATATGTCAGGGATCAATCCTAGCATTTCCGAACATGAGATAAAGACTTATTCGGGTGCTATACCCATTCGACAATGTCTTAGAGTTGTTAATCCTTGGAAGGCCCCTGCCATTAAGGAAGAGGTAGAGAAGCTACTTAATGTTGGTTTCATCTACCCAGTTCCTTTGACCAAATGGGTGTCCAACCCCATTCCCATGAATAATAAACAAGGAACCATCAGTGTATGTATGGATTTTCGAGATCTAAACAAGACTTGTCCTAAAGACAACTTCCTGAAACTTTTCATTAACTAGAATCTTGATAAGTGCATGGGAAGTGAATTTTTTTCTTTTATGGACGGATTTTCAGGATATAATAAAATTCAAATCAAACCTGGGGATCAACACAAGATGACATTTATTTTTACTTGGGTTACTTTTTCATACTGTAAAATTCCTTTCATCCTTAAAAACGTCGAAGCAACCTTCCAACGTGCCATGACCTTTTCATATAGAAAGGATCTTGAAGGACCTGAGATCATGGAGGCATACAAAGATAGAAGACATACCTTTGACCAAGCTGACTGGTATATGTTTTTCACAAAATTAGACATTCATCAGTATGGTGTATCTCATGCATTTGCTAAAGGATTTGACAGACAAAGGGTTCGTTTTGATAATTTGATTATGCAGGTCACAGAAGAATCAATAGAATTGCCCTATAATCTCCCTACTAATGGTGAGAAGTGGTTCAAGTAAAAATTAATCACAGGTGGGGATATCAATCAATTCCTGAAACTAGAACACAAAGATCCAAATTGGGCCAAGGGTATTCCTAGGGACTGGATAGTTGATGAATGGATGGAGGCTCTGCTAATGATCAAATGCTTTATCACATGTGAAGGACGTTATTCCAAAGTGTTCTTGTTTCATCTAAGATTCCTCCTTCAATTGTCAAGGATTAAAAGGATGAGCTTACCATATTATTTCTTGAGGGACTTGAATAAAATGGCCATGAAGATTCAAGAAAATCCTAAGGCTTCCCCGCATGGTACCTACCATCAAGGGTTAATAAAGGTACTTGTTAAAGTAGATATGGATAAACGAAAGAGGAAATGGGATCAATTCTTGATCCGGTCAAGGTTTAAAATTGAAGTTCATAGTCATGCCCAAAATTCTACTGATAAAGTTGTTGAACCAATGCAAGGAGCATCATCAAGCACAATTCCACCTGTTGTTTCAAGGGAGATTAAAAGGAAGATTAGTTTTCAGACTTCAGATGAATGACTTGAGAACACTCCAACCAGTTTGCAAACAAGTGAAGGATATTCTCATGCTTTGGGTGGAGGTAGGCATCATTTCCCTCATGCAAAAAATGTTTATATCAGAAAGAGTAGAAGGTTAGCATAACCTATGATCTTGAATGAAATTGAAAAACATGAAACAATAGAGGTACCTGAAAACCTTGTACAAGTTAAAGAACCCATTCCTAAGAAAGTTCCTCCTAATTCTAGTTCTTCTAAAGATGATGTTGATAGATATAAAATTCTGGTGAGAAAAAGGAGTACTAGGCCACAAAACAAATTCAGATTGAAATACAAATCCATGTATGACCCTACAATTAAAGATAAGGTCATAGTAATTGATGAAGATCCTACAAACCCTAATGTGAAGACATCAACAAGAAATAAGGTTTCTAAAATCAGAGTTGTGAAGAATAAAATAAAGAAAGAAGATCTAACAACAAATAAAAAGGCTCCTATAGGAAAAGACAGGTTTTCTGCAATAAAATAGAGAAAATAGAGAAAACAGAGAAAGAAGGGCCCAAATCATTTGATCAGATATGAAGATGGTAATCCAAGGAGAATGATAACTCATTCAGAAATGAAGAAAACAACATGTAACAACTTGGATCTATTATTTGAGGCAGCTAAATCCATTTTCCAGGGAAAAGTTTCAATTTGAGATCCTAAGTGATTATGCGAAAATCTAATTTTTGACTTATAATGATTAAAGTTGAATAAAATCCTTTTTGTTTTCATGAGTTGGATGTAATATGGGAAAGAAAAGGCATGATGGATATTAAGATCAGGTTTTAAAAGAGAGTTATAGGAAGTTCTTGCAACACTCTTCACAGGAAAAACAGGGGCGCTACAGGAACACTTGTAGCATCCGATTTTGCAAAAGAAAGCACATAATTGCATGTTTTGTCATGGGAACAACAGATGATGAGGTGGATATGTTATGAAATAAAAAAAAAAAAGTATAAGATCCCTTTAAAATTTCATTTACAACCTCTTTTTGGTGGATGAAAATACATATTAGTCAGCTATTATTGTCAAGTGTTAAGGATCAGGTGGATCACAGAGGATCAAGTGGATCTCATGAATGATGTAGTGTACCAGCCATGTGTAATCAAGTCAACAAAATACCTATCTTGATGCAAAACGGTTGCCTAGATTATTGGATCTAAGTTGTAATTGTTTTCTATTTTATATGTATCAATAGATATAGGCAAAATTCGCCCTGAGGGCTTGGAGGAGTTAGTTTTGAGATATCCCTAGATATTGGACTGATCATAAATGTATGAAACTGATGTAAAACTCTATATATTTGATGAAATAGAAGAAGAAAGGGTTGAATCCCTTTTTTTGGCTTGATATTGTATTTCTAATGAGGGTTGAATCCCTCTGAGTCCATATAATCTTTGGATCCATCTTCTCATCACATACAAAGGGAGAAGATGGATCCAAATATTATATGGACTCAGAGGGATTCAAGATTTAGAGGGAGCATGGAGACTCGGAGTGAGACTGATCTTAGAGAGAGTTAGTGGCTTAGAGACTTTCATTCAAAAAATATTTTTTCTGATATTCAGATGGGAGAGAGAGACGTCTTTCAGGAATGAATTGAAGGTACCATGAGTTAATGAGGATAGATTGAAGCTTCATAGGTTTTTAGGAGATATGAGACCTCATGGGAAGATTCCCTTGTTTCAGTGACAGAGTAGGAAGAGAGTCAGAAGGATTGGGATATGGATATTTTTCCTTGAGACCAGAAGTGAAGTTAGTGGTGACTTCCAAGTTGATCTATAGAACCAAACATGTTGTTGATGGCAGCATAGGGATGCACAAATCTTGATTTGTGACCAGAATATTCTCCTAGTAAGAAGGATAATATCACGACGAGACACTTTCTCCAGTAGTCAGAAGAAGTGTACATAGATACATGAGATGGAGTCTCATGTCTGCAGATTGAATAAATATTTGTACGGGACTAAATAGGCACCTAGGGCATCATATGCTAGATCATATAGTTTCTTGGTGAGCTTGGGCTTTAACAAGAGTAAAAGCAGATTCCAACCCTAATACAAGGTTGTGGATGGTGGACTAGTGATATTACATTTATATGAGGATCAACTGTTTCTAAAAGGAGACGATAATCTCATCACTGAGAGTAAGAGGAATCTTGCTACAGAGTTCGAGATGAAATACCTGGGTATGATGCATTATTTCTTAGGTCTAGAGGTGTCACAGAAACCAGACGAGATTTTCTTTTGCCAAGGAAAATATGTTGTAGATATTTTGAAGAGATTCAATATGATGGATTGTAAAGCCATTGCTACATTGATGGTGACAAAGATGAAGTTATTCAGTGATACATCTCCATAGGTATTGGATGCCACCATGTATCGACAAATGATTGGTTCATTGATGTACTTAACAAACACAAGACCAGATATATGCTTTTGTGGTGAACACATAGAGTCAGTATATGGTTGTGTTGAGATGTGTTCACTTGATTGCAGCAAAACATGTGATGAGGTACATGAAAGGTACAATTGACTATGGACTTTGATATGTTTCAGATCATGAGATAAGACTGGAAGGCTATACTTATTCAGATTGGACCGATAGTTTTTCAAACCAGAAGTGTACATCCAAATGTTTCTTTAGTTTAGCAGGAATCGGACTAGTGTGACACTCAGTATGACTGAGGAAAAGTATATAGCAACATGTTCAGCTAGCAGCAAAGTACTTTGGCTTCATAAGTTTCTTACAGGATTGTTTGATCTTGAGTTAGAGGTGACTTTTATATGGTATGAAAACCAAAGTTGTGTGGAGTTGATAGAGAACCCAGTGTTTTCCAAGCATATCGAGATCAAGTACCATTATATCATAGATATGTTGTAGAAGGGAGCAGTGAATCTCTAGTATGTCGCTACAGATGAGAAGATAGCATATGTGTTGATCGAGCCTCTATCAAGGGTGAAGTTTGAGTACTTCAGGGAAAATCTTGGAGTGGTTCAAAATAACTTCCCCAAGTAGTGGGAAGTGTTGTGTTCCCGAGATAGAGGGAAGTGTCCCCCACGCAGTGGGAAGTGTTGTGCTCCCTAGGTAGTAGGAAGTGTTGCGGAAGTGTGATGGATTACAGATGTGACTCCATGTAGCAATGCATCATAGAGTGGACATCAGGTGGTTCATGATATGGCATTGACTATGGCACCAATGAGGGTGATGTGTATGTCTACTCCAGTGAAATCATCTGGTACGCTAAGTTATTGCTACTCTAGTGAAATAGTCTGGTGCGTAGAGGGATACTCCAATGAAATAGTGTGGTATGTCGAGTTACTGCTACTCTAGTGAAATATTTTGGTACGTAGAGGGATACTCTCATGAAATAGTTTGGTACACCGGGTTACTGATACTCCATTGAAATAGTCAAGTACACCAAGTTATTGCTACTCCATTCAAATAGTCTGGAATGCAGAGGGATACTCTAGTGAAATAGTCTGGTACGTCGAGTTACTGTTACTCCAGTGAAATAGTCCCATATGAAGAGGGACACTCCAGTGAAATAGCCTGGTACGCCAAGTTATTGCAACTCCAGTGAAATAGTCTGGTATGCAGAGGGATACCCGAGTGAAATAGTTTGGTACGTCGAGTTACTCTCGAGTGAAATAGTTCGTTATGTAGATTGCTACTCTAGTGAAATAGTCTGGTACACATATTTATACTCCATTGAAATAGTCTGGTACACACATTACTAACTGTGGCACCGAACAACATGACCTCACACAAGGTCAGCAGATGGCAAGCCTTCGGGGTTGGCGAGTTACCCATATTTTCAAGCTGGTGGGCTAACCTATGTGGTTGGAGGTGTTTCCTAGCCTTGGGCTCTGTTAGGACTCATAAATGTCACATTTATATCCTCTTTTCCTTCACTATTCCTTACATTTCATGGTCCTAATAAACCTTTTATCATACCATTTCCATACATACATTTGGGTTTCACCTTATTATTTTCCACTTTATTTATTTTAGTATTATAAGTGAATTTATGATTAAATATTAGAAAAATGACACATTTTCATTATATATCAAGGTTGGATGAGTTTGATGATGTGTGAGGGCATATTTGAAGATTTCAACAAAGTCAAATATTACCACCTAGCCTCAAATTCAAATCTCATCTTCAAGCTTTGAAGATTTGAAGAATATTTGGGACAATCATTCAAGCATATTCAAAGGAGAAGATCATGGAGATTTTGATAGGATATCTTATCCAAGATATGTGTGGAGGATTTGAAGGAATAAGTTGAGAGAATAGTGGATCTGTAATTATGACACTCTTCAAGACTTTCATGTATATAAGAGAGTGCTCTCTCTTCATGAAGAAATCATGTTATTCATAATTGGAGGATGTTATTCATAATTGATCATGTAATTCATAATTTAGTCTTGTAATGAGGAGAAGGGGATTCTTAGCTTTGATTATTTCATTGTTATTCTTCCATGCTTTGTCATTTGATTCTTGTAATATAATTTGATATTGATTTATGGTGTCAGCTCACATATGTCATCTGTCGTTCATCTCTTCACATGTTGTATTGTTTTTCCCTTATGCCATTTCCTTCTTTCCTAGTTAGTCTTTCGATGCTTTCCTAGATTAATTTCATTTCAACAATTTAGATTAGATTACTTCCACTTCAGTCCTACATATATAGTTCATGTGCTTCGTAAGCCTACGAACCTCGGATTGACAAATTAAATATTTGGGAAAATACTACAATGGAATTAAACGACAATATTTATGCCTAACATTTTGGTGTTGTTGTCGAGGAAGCACGATGGATTGAGGTTTAGTTTTAATTTTCATGCAAGTGTAATTTACGTATGTTGGTAAGGGGTCATAGAAGCAACTTGAGTGGAGACTCCTCATGTTCTCCCTACCAACTCTAGAGTGTGAATTTCAATTTATGCAAAGTTCATTTTCCGCAAGTGTGGATTTCAATTGTAGCAAGTGTGTTTTCCGCAACTGTGGAGAGTATGTGTTTCAGCAAGTATGATTTTCAGTTTTTTTTTATTTTGATTTGGGTGCTATAAGAACCCCTTTTTCAATATATTTTAACAATGAGTGTCATCTTGGAACTACTCACTCATATCCTTGCGAAAGTCAGGATCTCCTCTTCTCTGGAAGAGGAGATCTTGACAGCAATTAAGGAATCAAATACTACTCTAGCAACAAACGAGGATTCAAGATCTGAAGACTCCTATGTATTGGATGACGAACAATCATTCGAGCAGGAGATTGAGGAAAATGAAGAGGAGTTACAACAAGATCTGAGCGAGGAAAAATGTGCCTATGAAAGCATTATCGAGCAATGGTTCTAGGTAAGCACTCGATTAGATAAATTTCTTTTTTATTTAGTTAGTTTGTCATTACAACAACTAGACTCATTCACTTTTGAATATTTCAATTATTCATTTGAAAAATCACCACTAAACATATTGTTGTTACTATTGCATTCTTGGCTCCATTGGAAGTTTGACTACACGTAACTAATCTTTAAGTTTCAGTTAGCATAGAGCAGGTAGGATTTTTTTCCAGTTTTGTTTTCTTAGAATAAGTATGCTCTCATTCATGCTTTGTGCGATCGCAGGGATCAAAAAATAGGATGTCTAAATTTATTTCAAGAATGAATGTTTTTGCATCCATCCTTTGACCTGCAAATAAACACAATAAAAAAAAATTAAGTGAATAAAAACAAAACCAATTTTACATGTTACAACATGTTGATACAGCAAAATGTTTACACGTTGTTACAACATGCTGATACAACGAAAATTTTACATGTTGTTATAGCATGCTGGTGCAGCGACATTTTACATGTTGTTACAGTGACGGTTTTTTTTTTTTCCTGTAACAGTGATTGAATAAATTTGCAGATCTACAAACAATAAAACAATAGTGGTGTTAGGATAAAATAAAACAAAACGAAAAAAATATAATAATAAATGGTCTGCAAATTCATGAGTTTTTCCCCACTGAACTGTCGAGGCATGCTGAAACAGTGCTAAAATGTGGTCGGTTGAAATCCATTTAAACTGTGCAAAAATTTGTTTCGTGATGCAATAGTTTCTGGTTTGAAGTTGCCTGTTCATTTCTGGTTTGATTTGTCGCAACACCCCTAGAATTACAACCTTCAATTGATAGATGTGAAAATCACACCTTTAATATCAATCGCCCCCATCTTTTCGCCTTCCTGGAGTGAAAACCTGCATACAAAACTCACCTAGTAACATACATTTTAGCTTTGGTCAATTAATTTGCACATGCCATGCTAGAGACATCCACCCTCCACATCTTCCACGGACCTTACCCCTAAGACTCATGCATGCATGAGTAGACTAATAGTTCTAATTGGTTGTTACATAACCATCTATTGAATGTAAACCGTGGAGTGAATTACATCCTGTAAAAAAATTTTGCATCTATTATGGGAAAAATTAAAAGCCATCATTTTCTTTGTAAGCCTGGACATTCCAATGTAGGCCAAGAAGTTTTTGGAGCTCTTCATCCCACAACAGAAAGAGATACTTACAGTGATTATGATATACTATTAGAGGATGAGCTTGTGCCTAAGCCACCTTCAGTTACTCATGCGGAAGCAAGTGTAATACCTTTTGTTGCATTGACTATCTGGCGAGCTTTAAAAAGCACTGCTCGAATAAGTACAGGACATAAGGGTACTTGTAATAGGAGGTGGAGGGGCAGTTGGCCTTGCCGCAATATAGTTGTCAGTGGCATCTGGGTGTAACATTGTAACTACTTGTGGAAAACTAAGCATCGACTGCGTTATGGAAGCAGGAGCAAAAGAGGCTATTGACTATGCATCAGAGGATTTGAGAACATAATTGGAGGGACAATTTCATGCATACAATTGGCCTCCCATAAATTGAAATATTGGGTGTGGATATTCTCAAGAGAAGTGGAAACTACATGACTCTTCAGGGAGAGGTACTTTCATTGGCAGATACATATGGTCTTGTTGTCGGAGGTGCTACGGCAAGTGCTAAATTATTGAAGAAACAAGTTCAATATCGACAATCACATGGAGTGGGCGCGAATGTTCCAGATGCAATCTGGATATGGTCGATCCTTATTTGATCCACTTCTACCTATGATTTTGGGTTGAGATATCAGTGGTGAAGTCGTAGCCATTGGAAGTGAAGTTAGGCAGTTACACCTTCGAAGGGATTGACCAAAGAATAGGAACCAAATCATGATCATGATTGCAATTATCCACATCCAGAGGTCGATATCAATAATATGTCATCACCAATTAATTCACGACCAGTCCAGATTGTGAAGCAATCGGCCATTTCACCATTAAATAATTAAAAATCGACGCCATTAATGAATAAAGATTGGATGCGGCCACTTTTCTTCTTATCTTCTCCGTATTTTTGTGCATTGTCAATTCTGTCTTTGAAATATATACAACATCGACCAGAATAACTGTCACACGCACGCATCAATCAACATATTCATGTTGTTGTTTCTCGACTGCACTGTTTTTCTCGATCTTTATTGAGTTTGGGTGGGTACAGGAATGACCCAAGAAGAAACTTGTCGACAAGTTGGCCAATCATTTTCTTTTGTCACCGGGATGACTTGAACGAGTGATCTGTCTAGTATTAAATTTTCCATTCTTTAAATCTGTGACTGGATTAATCTCCATCTATATAGGCGATGATTCAGGTTTTCTTGATTTCATTTTTATTGTTTGTTGGAGAATCTCCGTGAGGATCCAAGTTTCCTTATAGTTTTACAGGTCTTCATACTTCCAAATCACTGCAATTCAACACCGATTTAGAGCACCTGACAAGATGCCTCATGGAAGAATTTATGCCAACGTTCATTCGCCTACTGTGGGTGTGGTGATTGATATGGGCAATCCCTTTCTCAATCGAACAGTTGATGGGTTTCTCAAAATTGGAACTTCACGTGTGCTTGATGAAGAGACTTACAAGAACTTCATGGGCGCTTCACGTGTGCTTGATGAAGAGACTTCCAAGAGAACATCCACTTATTGTTCACAGTCTAAGACGAGGGACGAGTGTTTGATCCAGGAAGCTTTGAGTATTTCCAATCCGTTTCAAAGATCTTCATTGGTTATATCTAGTATATTCTCGTGCAATAGCAAAGAAATAGTAGTCTCCATGACACAATTGCAGAAAAACTTGCTCCTAATAAGATAGTTTATGCGCTCGAAAAATATCTTATGGTAAATTCTTAAAACCATACTCTGGATTTTCAAATACTCTGACTCTGCAAGATCAGTTAGAATATGTAGAAACACACATACATAATTATCAGGTGCCGCTCACATGTCGTTGTCTTTCAGACCGACGATATCCATTATCCTCATATCTTCTCTTCACATATTCTCTAGATTACTTTGCGCTATTGATAATGCTTACGATCATGACCGGTTGGTATAATTTCTTATTGACTCCTGAGCAAAAACGAAGAAGAAGCATCTAGACTTATACGCCCATACGCCCATGATTTCACTGCTAAATCAACGATGGCCAACATTGCGACTATGGAAATTCACCAGGTACTTACTCGATTCAAGACCATAAAAAAAAAATGTCCTTTGTCGCCATGAACAAGGAGAAGTATTTGCAACAGAGGGGTATGCCAGATCTACAGGAAAGGTCATTGTTTGCATTGCAAATTTTGGTCCTTGTGCCACCAACTTGGTAAGTGATCTTGTAGATGCATTGCTTGACAACATTTCTTTGGTTGCTATTACTGGTCAGATGCCCCGAAGAATTATAGGCATAGATGCCTTTCAAGAAACTCCAATTCTAGAGGTGACTAGGTCTATAACAAAGCACAATTACTTGATCATGGATGTTGGGCATGTAGTGGATAAAGATGATATGTTGCTTTCTTTTGGTGTTCACTTTAATGATAGAGTGACTGATGTGCAACCTGCATTGCAAGGGCTTAAGTCGGAACGTTAAAATTCATTGCATACCTAATTGTTGAAAGAGCATAAAGTGAAGTACAGTTGAGACAAAGCGTGAGGGACTTAAGGAATGTTGTTTTGCAGATCCAGAGGTTTCTCAAAGTATGCAATGAAACCAAGATCAATTTACATCATACACGGCTAGGTCTCCATTGACACACTTTCTATTTTCCGAATTGGACCTATCCTCTGATGTACAACTAAATGTATTGGTATTATGTTTCAGCTGTGCGTTTTTAAGAATTGATTTGTTTTGTTATTTTACTTTCAGGTCATGCAGGGAAACCGGTGTTCACTTTGGATGGAAAATGGACCAATTTGGCATATTGAGACGACAATTTTTTTCATAACATCTATATGTTCTTGGAATTTATGATTAACGTGTTTTTACAGGCATTGTATTGCAGGATTGATTGTTGTGTTTGCTTACTAGTTGTCACAGAGACTTGTATGCCCTAATTATTCAATATATTTGATAAAGTACATCGGAAAATTTGATACAGCCAAGAGAAATACATATGCAAGGGAAACAGGTATAAAAATGCAGTATATTTCTTTGATCCGCTACATTTGCACTTATTTATGCATGATATGTTTTTTGCAAATCTCATAGTTTTTTATGCAGGAATTTGTACTAAGCTTTTCAGGTTCACAGCCGATCACATTCCATGTTGCAGTGATTTTTATGAATCACAAAATTATTCAAAGAACACATTCTTTGCTAGACAGCTTGAAGGAGTTGTTACTCAATAGAATCATTTTGTTGTTACACAGAAACTTTTTGCGCATCCTGATGTTTGTTGTTACACAGAAACATTTTGCTGATACACAACAACATTTTGCTGATACACAGAAACATTTTGCCAAATTTATGTTGTAATACTGTCCCAGTTTTCCTTCAAAGCTGATTAATCGTCCTATGTTGAAGCCATCTTCCATTGCCTTAACTTTCATGATTCCACACACCTATTTTTCTGAGTTGCATACATCATTTCCTTTATTTTTTTCAGTTCATTTTTTCCTTTCCAGATTTCCTTCTGAATTAAACAAACTCCCTTTCCATAATCACATTGCCTTGCCATAAACCTTGTTGCTACTGAGATCTTTACATCTATAGTCCTACCACTCTTTTTATAAACTCGTGTTGACTGATGTGGGATTCCTTAAGGCCCACCTTTCGATAGTCTTGCCCCATCGACCTCAACACCTTATCTGGGATATAGACTAGAGTTCCTTTTTTAGTACCTTGAGGCTTGCATGCCTTAATGGCAAGCGCTCTCGCTAGCAATCATGGGAATACATCAATGTCCCTTGATCGTTAGATATTGAAAGTGGCTCGACATCAGCCCATCTATTCACACTTTGCAAGATGTACTCGGGTACCTTGACACTCATTGACATCAGTGGTGAGTTTGTATCGCATTTGTTAACGAAATTCATCAATGGCCGGTAATCTAATGATTTCTCTTCATGCTCGACATCGACACATTCATTCACATGATGAGAATTGTACCATTGGTTTTGTAGCGGGTGAAGACTATACACTTTTTCATGATCCCCTCAGCAGTTGCAGTAGTTTGATTTCAGATCTATGAGAGTACCACAGTTCCATATTCTCTGCCTTTCACATTTCTCATGATTTAGCAATAGAAATTCAGATTCCTTCACTTCCCATGATCCAGTTACAGTAGTAGCAGCATTAGCAGCATTAGCAGTTCCATTTTCATGATCCTGCAGCTGTGAAATCGTCCATGCTCCAGCACCAACCATATTCCTATTACATAGTGCATCATCATTATTGGGTAATTGGAGGTATGTTCTTTTCTAATCTTTAATCACACAATTCTTTAAACAACAATATTTCCGCCTAACAGGCTCGATGGGTAGTGTGTGCGCACTACGTCGCCTAATCCTTGTGATTAGATTCCTGGTCACTATGGACCAGTTTCCTGGTGTGCCAACCAGAGGTAACTATTTCTTTATGAACTATATGCCAGATTATGTGTGAGGAAGCGAGTTACTAGTTCTTTATGAAGTATATGTGAGATTCCATGTGAACTAACAAGTTACTAGTTCTTTATGAACTAGATGTGGGTTCCTGTGTGAGCCAACGAGTTACTAGTTCTTTATGAACTAGATATCAGATTATGTGTGAGCTGACGAGTTACTAGTTCTTTATGAACTAGATGCCAGATTATGTGTGAGTTGACGAGTTGCAGTTTCCCGCTTGGATTGGGTAGTGGCGCAGTGTTGTGTAAATTGTCTCAACTGCATATTCCATAGCATGTGCGGCTATGATGGTGATACTTGTGACATGATTGGTTTGTTCACGAGATAGTCTGTGTGGCTACACTACTTGTTACATGATCTATTTGATCATGAGATGGTAGTGTGGCCATGCTACTTGAGACATGATCTAGCTTGTGTGGCTATGGTGATGTTGCTTGTAGATTGGTCTGCAAGACTATGTGAGTATTTCCCATGCCATGTGAGATGGATGGATGAGTTTGATACCATTACATGAAGAACATCTTAGTTAATGCCTCCATAAATCTAAGAGGGAGAATTGATGTTTTGGTAGCTGCAGGAGGTATTAACTTCCATGTCTAAACTTTGACTTGGAATAGAATATTCTGGAAGCAAGAGAATCATTAAACATATGTTAGAAAACCCTAGAAGAGAAGTCGGCCTCAAGAGAAATAATATTAAAGTAATAGACACATCTAGAAGAAGAAGTCGACCCTAGTCAACTCGACAATTTAGTATAAATAGGCAGTTGCTTAGTTTATTTGTACACACTCACTCAACAAGTGCGCAAGTCTAAGGAGGAACTGTAGTGGCAACTAGGGCGCAAGTTTGGAGAGAAACAGTTGCAGATGGAGAGGGTGCAAGTCTAGAGACATAGTGCAACAACCTTTTGGTATCTCTCTTGTGCTTCTCTTGGTATAAGGTACGTTATCCTTGTATGGCTATTGATCTTCTACTACAACAATATTGTGGTGAGGGTTTATCTTTTGGTTATGGAATAGGCTTGCTCGAATTATTCTAAGTAAAGGTTAGTGTGCTCGAGGGTGGCATAGTGAATGCCTATGGTTGAGTGATAATGATATGACATTGTCTATGATTAAACAAACATACCAAAATTTTAACACAACCAAATTGCATAGTTGGACATTCTATATAGTGAAACATATAATTCAGCTTTTGGCTTCATGTAAGAAGGGCTTCCCATATTCTTCACACTGGAACAATTTGAGTGCTACCTAATATTGAACAACTACAAATAACAACTTCTTATGTGGAGTAATTCAACAATTTAGAACATGGAACCTTCCAATGTCCATGCAACTAATGCCAAATAGCCAAATATATCGCCTATCCTCTGAGAATAACTTTCAACCAACATAATGATGAAAACGAATTCAGGGGGTTCTTCATTTCAAGTTTTATGTGGTTCTCGATCCTCTTCCTGTGGGTGCGCCAAACTCTAACTCTTCTTGTCCATGGATTTCAAATCCAATAGTTCTTGAATATACAAAATAATTTACAACCATCAAGCCATGAGAAATGGCTCCTACAGACTTCAAACTCATAAAAGGTTTGATATTAAATAGTTTCACTTCACCATGGAAGTTGACTCAGCCAACCCCTCGATCCAAGTGAAGTAGATACCAATATTCCAATCATCAAACGGATTCAACGATTCATATAGAATCTGGCAACTTCATGTTTAAGAGCTTGAATGCTACAACTCAGTCTCGCCAACGATCATCTAATGAACCACACGGATCATTCACACAACAATTATAAATTAAAACCCTACTCCATCATTTTGTGAGGATGTATTACACAATACTATATCTCCATCTCTCAACACGCCAAATACACTCAAATGACCGCCCCCAATACACACCGATTTACAATTTATTCCATCTATGAAATGTTCATTTCACATCTCTTTATAATAAATGTACATGCATAGATCCAATTCATAATTGCACTTGTAAAACAAACATATTCAACATATGTAGAATATAAAAATGTACTTTTTACACCTACATGAGCAATTGCTAGTTATTTATTGAGTGAAGGTAACCGCTTGAAAAGAACTCTTACTTACTAGAATTGCACATAGAAAACAACTCTAAATTAATGGAATTGTAGATAAAAGACATTGGCATTACATAATTTAGTTAATTTAGTTGTAATAAAAGTATTCAAGTATGTTGAATCCATTTCAACATTAAAAACAATAATTTTGACAAATATTGTGTTCAAAATCTAATAAAAACAATAACAAAAAGTCAAAAACATAAAATGTTTATTGTTCTTTCAATTTTTAAACTGTTCTTTATTAAAGTAACTTAACTACATGTTTATTTAACCAACCATTATACTCTTATAGTACATCCGTCTAATTATAATGAGAGAATAAATACACTATATAGATATTAACATACAAGTAAATAAATTCTACAAGATATTAGTCGTAAATAAAGATGTACTCAGGGATCTATAACCAGAGAACAATGTTTGAACATGATTAAAAGATTGAAAGTAAGACCATGGAACTAGACAGAGTACCTTGAGTACAAAATGATAATTTGTCTTAAAGTTATTTTTCCCCTTATTCCAAGGGTATTACACTCAGAACATACATTTTGGTCAACATATTCCATATAGGGCATAGAGATTGTAATGATCTCAACTTTGGTCAACATATTCCATATTCCCAACTTCTTGAGTCCCAACTTCTTGACTATGGTTGCAGGAAACCAAGCTCCCCTAAAGCCGTCTTCATTACTTGAAACCTCAACCCCGTCACCTTTTTTAAACCGCAATAACGCACTCCTCTTCCTCTGGCCCTTCATACTCACGTGGTAAGAGTGGTACTTCAAATTAAGGAGTGTTATATGTAACGGCTATGTGAGAGTGTTATAATAAAAAATAGGTAGCATTAAAACTTAATCTATGTTTTATTCTTTTAGGTCATTTTTTAGATGATTTTTGTTCAAAACCCATTGAGAAATTTAAAAGAATATATGGAATTAGTAGTTGACATTATATATTATGGGTGACTTAAGGGTTTTTGAGGGCGTTGAATCAATTTATGTATTCAAAAATTCAATTTAAACAATGTAAAATTGTGATTTCGCTAATAATTGATTTATTGGATTTTGGTGATAGTGAGCAAAGGTAAAAAATGTATAACTTTTAGACTATGCCAACCCCTTGTGCATAAACTATATAATATCTAAACTAGTTCAAAAATCAAATGGTCATAAAACCCTAATCTCTAATATAATACAAGACCATATATGTCAATCAGGTTGGAGTCAACAGCCCCAAGCAAAGGGTCATCACAATCCTTGGGGAGCATCTCCCACCCTATAAAGGAAAACTTTGAATCAGGAATAATCTGCATCCAACCATTATTACTAGGCTTGATCTCATGAAGCCTTTCAGCATAAAATATGGAAAAATCGATGTGGGGAACTGTTCAGATCATTTTGTGCTTCCTTGTTTTTCTTCCCCATTCTATCTTCCCAACTTTGTTTTTCCATTTATTTTCCCTCTTCTACACCTCCCCTTTATTTCCCTTTTTCTTTTATCCTTTCTCCTCTCCCTTTCTAGTTACTATACTTAGTCACATTTCAGTGATCGATGGGTTCACCGGTTGGCAAACCTTCATCTCCATCCACTTGCCCATGTCATTAGTTCGCTGCTACACTTAGACATTTTTCAATTGTGCGGGTTTGCAAGTTCAATCCCTCATCCTCCAAGTTCCATGACCTTCACTTTGCACCCCAGGTTCCATTATCTACATTTTTACCATGATCCAGGTGGATATTGGTGGCCACCCACTTATTCCAACTCACTCCTCTTGAGAGTTTTTAGTTCAACACGTTCTTTTGTAATTCTTTGTAATTGTGAGTTCTACACTTTTGGGTATGTCTGAAGCCCTGCACAACTTCCAGGTGGCGATTGGTGGTTGCCCACCTAATCCAACTGGCTTATTTTGCAATTTTTCATGTTAGTACATCTTTTTGTACTTAGAGGATCATTTTAGGGCCCTAAATAGTGTTTTTTTGTCTTTCCATAGTAAAAAAGGTAAATAGAGTCAGAGTTTGACAACATAATGTGTAGTTCTTGAAAATACCTTTCCAACAGGCTATCATGCACCTAAAAAGGAGGTTGTATGCAAAAGTTATGACCCCGAGAAGTTGAGGTACCAACTTACCCATCGGGGCCCACATAACTTTTGGTGTTTCTTCTCCTAGGGTTAGCTTTTTGGATTTCTAGGGTTTTGGAATTCATGAGTAATGTTAAAAAGGCCTCTAGAGCCTCATTGTAATCATTATGCTTAGATAGATGCACATAGTAGCCACATCTCTTCTCAGAGATAGCTACCACCATTCGAGCAAGTTGTTTTCAGTTCTGCAGTTTTACAGTTTCAACCTATTTTATTTATTTAATAGAACTTATTGTTCACTAGATATTTGTTGTTGTTCTCCATATCTCCGTGTTATTGTATTCAGTCTATTATTCATTTTTTCCCCTCATAAATCTAGATCAATGGTATCAGAGCGACCTTCTCTTCATTTATTTTTCTTCGAGCATGTACCCAACAAGATCTGGGTATAAGAAGTTGGGACTCGAACCAATCGAGCCTTTGCAAGATAGGTTGCACCGAGCCCGAAAACAACCCATGCAGGACAAAAATAAAGATGGAGTAGGAGATCCTTCTAAAATGTTGCTCGAGGAAGGCCATGCGCGACAAAGGAACGAGATGATGGAAAACTTTGCACAGATCCTTCAGCAACTGCCCACAGGAGACACATCTTCATCAAGTGTCCATGCAACCCCCTTCAAGGTACAAGTAAATTTTGATACTCCATTATTTGAAGGACTGATAGATGTGGATGTTGTAGATAAATGGTTGAATCTGCTCAAAGGGTACTTTTTGGTCCACAATTTTTCCGACAGGGAAAATATTACTTTTTCACTCCTCAAGGTCATTCCCTATGTCAAGGATTGGTGGGATACTACTATTGGAGTTATTTCGTAATGGGATACTAATTGAGTTTTAGATTTCACAATGTTTTTTAGAGGCTATTATTTACTCAAAAGGGAGACGGAAATGAAACCAATGTTGTGTAAGACCTTGACCCAATAATATGCAAATAGAGATGAATGATGCAAACTTTTTGTTCAATGAAATCTATCTATGGTAGGGAGAAGGTGTTTTTCTGAAATGATGTAAGCTATGAAATGTAATTTTTTTTCCTTGAATGAGCACAATTTCAAACAACCATAAACAATGAAATTTCTCAACTTTCTCTTCTAAAAAAAAAAATTGAATGCAAAAATCTTTCTTATGAATGATTACTTAAAAGAATAAATGACTTTAAAGTCTTCCTTTCTAAAACCAAATTAGGCATATAACGTAGAAAGGACAAGTAATCAAAGAAAATTTATACACTCAACAAGCACCCAATTCAAACTTTCAATGAAGATAAAAGTAAAGATGATAAGAAAGTGTTTCACTAAATGCAAATGAAAAATGACTTTCCAATCAACAAGCAATCCAGAAAATGTAATCAATCCAAAACTTTAAATCCAATCAAAATACTTTTAATCAATCAAGCACTCAGATGTAAAATCAAAGATTATTTCCTTGTTGATAAAAATCAAAAGGTAAAACTAGAAAAAAGACTAAGAAAGGTGTTCGATCTCCGAAAACCAATCAACAACAAGTTTCAAACTCAAACAACAGTCAGATACTGGCATAAAAAGTTCCTCCCAGCTGACTAAAACAAAATTATATCAAAAGATGACAAGACCCAAAAAAAAAAAATGACAGACGGCGCCGCAACCTAGAAGTAGGTTACAGTACGAAAATCAAAAGTTTTCACAGGCTAGCTATGGGTAGGTCGCGGAAATTACGCACTTGGATAAACAGTGAGGGTGCGGAAATCAAAGGTTTTCGCAGGCTGTATATGGGTACAGTGCGGAAGTGTCTGTAAACATGAGAAATTTGGAAAGAGGACAAAGAGCCTAAGTGAACTTTCAAATCCAGAGAGTCTAGATGGATGCCCCACAGACTCAGAGACTGAAATAAAGTGAAAAAAGGTAGGATAAAAGAAAATGGACAACAAAAAACCACAAACAAGTCGTATCCCCAGCAGAGTCGCCAATTTTACTATTGGATAAATTGGTGAATGCGTACATAAACTAATCTCCCTAGATCCACTTGGATCTAGAAAAAAACAACACAAGACATGACGCTTTCCCTAAGTTACAATCATTTAATTTACTACCAAACAAGGAATGAATGACATACCTTTAGATATCGTTTCCTTATATCTTTGTTGTCCTTGCTTCACTCCGGTGCTCTTGTGAGATCAAATCTGCAATGACACAAACTAACCAAAGTGAAAGAAACAATAGTAGATTCAATGAACACCTAAACATGTGATCAAGGAGTCATGTAATAAAATTCTAATGATTTTATGGGAAAAAAACATGTCACCATATTATATTAAGTAAAAGTGGAAGATACAACCAAATTGCCTTGATGTCACAAGTTCCCTTTCAATGGTCCTTTGCTCCAACACACACATACACTTGCTCTGAATTTGCATGAAGATGATCCACAAAATCTTGATGGACGAATGAAGACCTCAAGCATCAATTGCAATAGGATTCTTCACACAATCTTCAACCTATTGTTTCAGCAATTCTTTGTTTGATCTTGCTTAACCTTTTCCATGAGAAACCCATCATTATATAGGGGAAGGAGAAGTGGTTAAAGGGATGAGGATGATCCCACCAAATCAGAGAAGCTAGTAGGATCCCAACCATACGGACACCACCTCACATTCTAAAAGATTCCCCTTCTAGAACCTTCATGAACTTCTTCATTTCTTTAGCTTTCAAACGTTGTCACACCCTGCCTATATAGTAGCCTGCGGAAACCCCATGAGGTAGGTATAGAGAAGCCTGCGAAAATCAGGGATTTCTGCACTGTATACTACATGTCACCTATGATGTAGTATGAAGGATCATCTGTTCATTATCTCAGAAGGATCATGCCAAGATCCTTCTGAGAGACTGAACACATGCTTCTAGAATCATCATCAAGGTGACCAAATAAATGTGTAACAGATACATACTCTAAGCAAAGGGCCATAGATGAATATGCAATATTTGCGGTCGCCCCCACAAGAGATTCCTTCAGGGATTCCATTAAAGAACAATACTACCCTATTGGAAGCTACGAGGACCAGTATATATGGACCACGTTGTGTCAAGAAAGGGACCAGACAGTACCAGATCTCACCAATATTTTCCATACCCTATGCACCAAATTGGATATCAAAGACTCTGAATGACATATGGTGCTCAAATATCATGATTGTATCCATATATACATTCAAACAGAAATGGAGTTTCTATACATTGCATCATTAGGTGTGGATTATAGATATGTTGTCAAGATCAAGCAAAAGTTTAAGAAGAAGAGGCGAGAGTTTGGATCTGCAAACTCCTCATAGCCGAAGGAGGGAAAAGACAACCCCAACCCATAAAACAAGGGACAAAGCAAATATGGACACTCTCAAGACAGCTAGTCCAAGCCGCAACATAAGAAGGGTAATGAGAAGAAGAAGAAGGACATGGGAAAATGGCATGAATACCATAAAATCCATTAGCACAAGACTGAAGAATGTCACTCTAAGAAGTCACTAGTGGTCGAGTTGAAAGCTTCTGAGTCGGAGGAAGATTGTGACTGTAAATAAAATCCAGAAGGAGGGAAGTGGATTATCGATGTCGAACTCAGCACCACTATCACTACCACCAAATTCTAGTCAAGCGAACTAGAACAAACAGAGGAACAAGAATGCCTCTTTCACTCACGTATGTGGGTAAAAGGGGATCCGTTTCATTTCATTGTCGATAGAGGAATTCAGAAGAAATTTATCTCAACAGAGGTCGTTAAGAGGTTGAACCTGCCAATAACACTGCACCCTCAACCTTACACCATTGGTTGGATTCGCCAAGGAAGATATCTCCATGTTAGCCAACAATGTCGTTTTCCCTATGACATCAAGACCTTCAAAGACAAGGAATTGTGTGATATTTCTCCCCTTGAATTTTGTTATTTTCTTTTAGGACAAACATATTTGTGGAAGCGACATGTTGTGTATGAGTCTAGATCCCGCAATGTTATTATTACTTTGGGTAGAAAATTATAAAGGATGCCATAGGTAGCACCACCTATCACTATTTCTTTAATCTCTCCTAAGAAATGCAGTAAGGTCATTTCATAGACCGGGAAGTTCATCTTCTTTGTGATTTGTGCTCACAGTAAGTAGAAGGTCACCGCTACATTTGTGGCATCTACACAAAGCCTCTATTTGCAGCAGAAGAAAGTGGACAGGATTGTGGAAGAGGATAGAGACATATTCAACTCACCAACTAGGGTACCAATGCACTTCCAAGTCATGCATCCAATTGATATAATCAATGGTGCACCTCTACCTAATGGACTAGTCTATTGTCGCTTGTTGATGGAAAATGATGAAATCAAGTGTCAGATCCAAGAGCTTCTTCAAAAGGGGCACATATGAACCAACTCCTCCCCTTGAGGAAGCCCGATCTTACTGGTGTAGAATAAATACAAGACTCGATGACTCTGCATTGATTACAGAGCATTAAACAAAATCATAGTTAGGAACCAGTACCCAATTCCCTGAATTGATGACCTTCTTCACCAACTCAAAGGGGAAAATTTCTTCAGAAAGATTGACCTAACGTCTGACTACCACCAAGTTCCCATCGAACCAATTGATGTATGGAAGACAAATTTCAAATCTAAAGAAGGTTTCTTCGAATGGCTGGTCATGCCCTTTTTCTTAACAAATGCACCAACCACTTTCATGAGGTTGATGGATGATGTATTGAGACCCTTCACCAACTCCTTTTGGTGGTATATATGGATTACATCCTCATATTCAGTAGAACTTGGGAGGAGCACATGAAACATATTCAATGATTTTTTAGCACTATGTGACAACAAGAGCTATATGCCAACTTGGAAAAATGATCCTTTGGCATAAACAGGGTCCAATACTTGGGATACATTGTTGATGAGCATGAGGTACATGTGGATCCAAATAAGATCCAAGTCAGCTATGATTGGCCAACCCTGACTACACTAACCCAGCTTCGAATCTTCTTGGGACTTGCTAACTTCTATCGATAGTTTGTGTTGGGATTCTCCCATGTTGCATAGGACCTTAACCAAGTGACCAAGGGTGGTGGCAGGGAAAATTTTGCATGGGGAAAGGAAAAAAAATGAGCCTTTGATGATCTGAATCATCGCTTGTGCTAAACTCCAGTAATCTCCTTACCCGATCTGCAACAATCATTTGAGATTAAGACTGATGCATCCGACTATGTTGTAGGCACAGTTCTCACTCAACACAACCATCCAATAACATACAATAGTGAGACACTCTCAGATACCATCAGGAAATACCCCACCTATGACAATGCGGAAATGAATTCCATTGTGCAATCATGTTGTCAATGGAAACATTACATTTTAGGAAAGGAGACAATCATCCACACTGATCACAAGCCTTTGCAGTTCATACATACACAAGAGAAGTTGTAGAAAAACCACCATCAAAATAGGTCCACATACCTGTAGCAGTTCCATCTTAACATCAAGTATAAGATGAGGAGCAAAAATCATGTCGTTGACTTCCTCATTCAAACTCCCATGGATGCACTCACCACCATGCTCCATTCCTATGGGAATGAGGCATCTTAGTGGACCCAACTTTATCGGCGATATCCTGACTTTACCACCACCTATCATCTCTTGGGTACAGGCGTGAATGTCACCAATTTTCACATTCAAGATGGATTGTTATGCCATCTGGACCATTTCCATGTTCCTACAAGTGAGCGGGAAAAGATGATTTGGGAGGCTCACTACAGTAACATGGAGGGACATTTTAGCATGGAGAAAATTGTGGTCATCCTACAAAAACATTTTTATTGGCCAATAATTTGATAGGACGTCTGCAAGTATATTAAATCTTCCACTGCATGTGCCATTGCCAAGCCAACCATCAAGAAGAATGGATTATACACCCCTCTTCCTACTCCTGAGAGGCCTTGGGAATCCATCTCGATGGATTACATGTCTGGTCTTCCATACACCAAACAAGGCAATGATTGTGTATTTGCGGTGGTTGATCTACTTTCAAAGATGTCCATTCTCACAACCTGCAAGAAGAGCATCACAGTGGAAAATACTGCCAAGATATTCTTCGAGTGATTGTGGGTCCATTTTGGGATACCATATACTATCATCTTCGATCGGGATAGAAGGATCCTCAACACATTTTGGTCGAGTCTCTGGTCACTGTTGGACACCAAGCTCACTAAATCCACTTCCTTCGACCCTCAAACCAATGGCCAAACATATTTTGACAATTGGATGATTGTGCATATCCTGCACATGTATAACTCTAAGCATCTGTGTACATGGGATGATAATCTTCTCTATGTTCAACACAACTACAACATGGCTCTCCATATCTCCACTGACCATCGCCCCTTTCAGGTGGGGTTGGGATTCCAACCCTTGGGTCCCATTAATGTTGCACTACCTCTTGCAACCACATAGACAGCTTCTTCCCATGTTCTGTCTAAGGATGACAAAGCCACCAGATTCATTGAGAGGATTCAACACATCCGCCAATAGGTCCATGAGATTTTGCAGAAATCCAATGCTAAGTACAAGAAGTGCCATGATCAACACCGGGTACCACACAAGTTTCATGTGAGAGATAAGGTATGGTTACATTTGCAAAAAGAACGCCTTATAGGACCCCATCAAAAGATTCACCCACTTTGTTATGGGATTTACACTATCACCAAGGATGTGGGTGACAATGCTTTTGAGCTCAACACTCCCCCCTTCCTTGGCTTGTGACTAGTGTTCAATGTGGACCTCCTCCGATCATATTTTCCACCACTATTGGACACCTCAAGGATCGCAGAATAGTTGAACCCAACGGAGCTCAACCCTGAATGCATGGAACCAGATTCCACTAATCAGATAGTGGACACAGGGCACTCACTAGCAAAGGATCCATCTTTATCAGGTTGTCCAGGAAGGGCAGCTCCTGCACTAAGGCAAGTGGCTCACCCAGAGCCAAATTCAGTAGAAATTTCCTCACCTAATGGTGGCACTCAATGCAATGGATACCATTTCTTCCTAAGAGGGGAGGATTGATCCAAGTGGATATTGGTGGACACCCACCTATTCCAACTGGCTCATCTTTACAGTTTTTAGTTCAACACGTTCTTCTGTAATTCTTTGTAATTGTGGGTTCTACACTTCTGGGCCTATCTGAATCCCTACATAGCTTCCAAGTGGCTATTGGTGTCTTCCCAACTAATCCAACTCGCTTATTTTGCAAGTTTTCATGTTAGTGCATCTTTTTGTACTTTCAGGGCCATTTTGGGGCCCTAAACAATGTTGTTTTGGCTTGTCATGGTCAAACTGTAGACATAGTCAAAGTTTGATGGCACAATGCGTAGTTCTCGAAAATACTTTTCGAATAGGCTATCACACACCTAAAATGGAGGTCGTATGCAAACGTTATGACCCTGATAAATTGAGGTACCAACTTAACCATAAGGACCCACATAAATTTTGGTGTTTCATCTCCTAGAGTTAGGTTTTTGGATGTTTAGGGTTTTGGAATTCATGAGTAATGTTAAAAAGGAATATGGAGCCTCATTGTAATAATTCTTCTCAGATGGATGCTCGTAGAAGCCACTTCTCTTCTCATAGATAGCTACCACCATTCGAGCAAGTTGTTTTTAGTTCTGTAGTTTTACAGTTTCAACCTATTTTATTTATTCAATAAAAATTATTATTCACTGGATATATGTTGTTGTTCTTCGTATCTCTGTGTTATTGTATTCAATATGTTATTCGTTTCTTTCCGCTCATAAATCTGGATCAAACCATCATATTTTTCGTGGGTGTTGAGCTGCAAAGTATTTTATTTCTTTTGCATGCAAGTCAGACCGACCGCCTTTCTACACTTAGTATATTTTCTATCATCCATAACCGCGAGTTCGGGGGTTCATGAAAAACTCCATATTCAAACTCTCTCTCACTTCTCCCTGCCATTTTTTTGCTTTTCCCAATATGCATTAAGTGTTGTTTAATGATAACAATTGGTGTGTAGGCTCCGAAAAGACCATCATTAATGGCGAAAGGATCGAGGAATTAGTCATTAAATTGCATTGAATATCCATTTTCCAACGAATTAAATTATCATTATCTCTCCGAAAATACTTATTTGAGGTTATTATCCAGCAAAAGAAATAGTCATGTCAACCTATGGTAGCATCAGTTAGACAACAATATTTTGGTGATACTTTGAATATCTTTGGTCTTGAAGACCATAACTTCTAGTGGTCAAGAGCATATTCATATTATTCATCTCCTTATACAAAGAAAGATGTAACTTGGGCATTTTTGATTGCTCGTGTTAGGTGTGTCTTGAGGTTTTTTATTGTAAATAACTTGTTCCATGGTGTGTGGACAAGTACGTGCCAAGTCTAAGAATTATACAGCTCTAGGATCATTCTATAGTTTCTCTTTCACCGCACGTTTTTTGCAAGATGTTAAAGCTGCCAGAGCCAATGCTTACTTTCAAAGGTGAAGATTGCAAAGAATTATTGAAGAAAAATAACAATGGGCTTGACCTCCTGCTCGAATATTTGGATAATCCTGCATTTATCTGAGAAGACATAACCAAAATCCAGGTTGAGTCTTTTAAAAAACCCTATCGAGAAATTGCATGGTTGTTTACCAGGTTGACAAGTTAGGAAAGCACTGCTTCTATCTCTCGCATGATTTTATATATTATGTACTTTACAGTGCAAGAACAAACCATATTTGATTGGGGAAAACTGATTTCTATCGAAATCTCGTTTCAATTATCACACTATTTAAAGGACAGAAAATTATTTATGGCCTCTTATCTAATATTTGTTATTGTGCATTATTGTCAATTCCCAAACTTAACCATAAGTAAGAGGGTGAATTTTGAAATAGATCTAGTTAGGTTTTGTGATCTAGGTGGATATTTGTGGCCACCCACCTTTTCCGGTTGGCTCAAAACAGTTTTCTGACAATTTTGACAATTTACTATTTTTAGCAGTTTTTAACTTCCGAGGCCATTTTGAGGGCACAAATGAAGGTTTTTTGAGATCGAGGTTATCAATGACATTTGAAGGCATGATTGAGCCCCCAAAATTAATCTCCTCGACGATACCTTTCCAACGAGCTATCACACTCCTAAAACGAAGATCGTATGCAAACGTTACGACCCCGGGAAGTTGATGTACTCACTTACCCAAATGAGGCCCACATGAATTTTGGCGCTTCATCTCCTAGGGTTAGGTTTTTGGATGTCTAGGGTTTTTGGAATTCCTGCTTATTGTAAAAATTCCTTCAGAGCCTCATTGTAATCATCTTCTTGCAAATGCGAGTAGCCATCACATCTCTTCTCAGAGATAAGATGCCACCATTCTAGCGAGTCTTTCACTCTGTATTTTTACAGTCCCTGTACATTTCTTTCATTAATAGAAATTGTGTATTATTGTATATCTATGTTTATGGTTGCATATTTGATACATTTCTGTTATATTATTGAATATATGCGATATCTCTGTGCATTTCTTTATTATATATCCGATCTCATTTTGTGCCGAAAATAATCTGGATCAGTGGTATCAGAGCAGGTTGTTCTTGATCGTTTTTTTTTAGTGCATGTCCCCAACGAGGTCCGAGTATAGCAAGTTGGGTCTCAAGCTTGTATCTCTTGAATACAATCACTCTCGCACACCCAAGAAACCCTCAATGGCGGAAGAAAAGAAAAACGACAGAGCAGACGATCCTATCAATCTGTTGCTTGAGAAAGCTCTAATGCAACAGAGGGATGAAATGATGGAGAATTTTGCCCACATCCTTCAACGCATGTTGATAGCATCAGACGCATCTTCATCAAGCGTCCACTTTGGAGGCACCTCTCCTTTCAAGGTACAAGTTAATTTTGATATTCCTGTATTTGAAGGACAGATATATGCAGAAGCCCTAGAAAAATGGTTAACTCTGCTAGAAGGTTATTTCTCTGTTCACAATTTTTCTGACAAAGAAAAGATCACCTTCGCACTCCTTAAAGCTCTCCCTCATTTCAAACATTGGTGGGAAACTTACTGGGAGCAAATTTCCATAGAGGAGTCTGGAATATATGGGGCGGGTCCCACTTGGGATTTTTTTGTGGATGCGGTAAAAGAACAGTATTACCCTATTGGAAACTATGAGGACCAGTACATGAGATGGACCACACTGCGGCAAGAGAGGGGCCAAGCAGTTTCGGATTTCACCAATACCTTCCATACCTTGCGCACCAAGCTGGGTATCAAAGACTCCGAGCGACATTTGGTTTTGAAATACTGTGGGGCTCTACACAAATACATCCAGACTTAAATGGATTTTCTGGACATCTCATCACTTGGTGTTGCTTATCGATATGCTGTTAAAATTGAGCAGAAATTTAAGCACCAGAACAAGCAGGAGTTTGTGTCTGCAAATCCGCAACAACCAAAGTACGACAAAGACAACCCTAACAAACAGTCTCCCGAAAACCAGTCCAAGACACAGGAAAACAAGGGTCACGGGAGGACAAAGAAGGACATCAAAAAATGGTGTGATTTCCACAAAATCCCTTGGCACAACACTGATGAATGTTGCTCAAAATAGTCATTGGTGGCCGAGATCAAAGACAAAGAGCCGAATCCTGATTCAAAATCTGATTATGAAAATACTGGTAAAGGACAGATCATTGACGCAGACCCCACTGCTATTGTCGTGACCGCAACAATTCAACCTGAAGAACCAACATATCCTAAAGAGGGGGAGCACCTTTTTCATTCACAGATGTGGTTGAAGGGGACCCCGCTACATTTTATTGTTGATAATGGAAGCCATAAGAACCTCATCTCAGTAGAGGTCGTCAAACAGTTGGGATTGTCGACAACACCACACCCGTAGCCATACAACATCGGGTGGCTTCGCCAAGGACGAGATCTTCGTGTTAGTCAACAGTGTTGATTATCATATGGTATCCAACCCTTCAAGGAGAGGTATTATGTGATGTTGCCCCACTGGATGTCTGTGATGTTCTCTTGGGCCAACCATATATGTGGAAGCGCCATGTTGTTTATGAGTCTCGACCTCGCAGTGTCATTGTTACTTTGGGGGGTCATCTCTATAGAATACCAGAGGTAGTTCTGACTATTGTTCCACCAAAAAAGTGCCGCAAGGCAGTATCTCATACTGCAAAATTCAGCTTCTTCACAATCTATTCAAAAGGGGAACAAAAGGACATTGGAACCACTACAACCTCGCCCCAAGCACCTTCTATCCAACAGAAGCAGGTCGACAAGGTTGCAGCAAAGCATAAAGATTCCTTCTGCACACCGTCCTCTCATGTAGCTCGACTTGTTGAACAACCTTAGCTTCAACAGGTTCATGACATACTTCCACAAACTGAGTAGCGCGATGTCTCCAGCAAAGCAAACAACTCACCAAGATGCAGATTCAGAAAACGCTTTTCCCTCTCCCCAGGGAACTCAATGTAATGGATACCATTTCTTCCTAAGGAGGTAGTATTGATCCAGGTGTATATCAGTGGCTACGCACCTTTTCCGGCTAGCTCAAAACAATTTTCTAGCAATTTTGGCAATTTACTATTTTTAGCAGTTTTTAACTTCCGGGGCCATTTTGAGGGCCCAAATGAAGGTTTTTCTACATATAGGTTCTCAATGATTCCCTAAGGCATTATTGAGCCCCCAAAATGAATCTCCTTGACGATACCTTTCCAACGAGCTATCACATGCCTAAAACGAAGATCGTATGCAAAATTTACGACCCCGGGAAGTTGATGTACTCACTTACCCAAACGGGTGCCACATTACTTTTGGTGCTTCATCTCCTAGGGTTAGGTTTTTGGATGTCTAGGGTTTTTGGCATTCCTTCTTATTGTAAAAAGGCCTTCAAAGCCTCATTGTAATCATCTTCTTGCAAAAGTGAGTAGCTGTCACATCTCTTCTCAGAGATAAGCTGCCACTATTCTAGCGAGTCTTTCACTCTGTAATTTTACATTCTCTGTACATTTCTTTCATTAATAGAAATTGTGTATTATAGTATATATGTGTTTATGGTTGCATCTCTAATACATTTAAGTTATATTATTGAATATCTATGATATCTATGTGCATTTCTTTATTATATCTCCGATTTCATTTCATGCCGAAAATAATCCGGATCATTTTGGTACCAGGAACTATGGAGACGTAAGACCCCTCTATATTTCTATGGAGTTTATAATGATTTTTTTTTAGTCTTCAAAATCATGTTGTTGGGTGAAAATACTTCAAGGATATCAGACCAAGCTACCAGATTTTTGGAGAAAAAAGGAACAATAGAAAAAATGAATAATCACAGTGTCATAAGGATATTTTTCTTGAAAGAAAACCCTTCTTTTCTCCCATATCATGTATCTGACAAACTATTTATTACATAGGTGGCAAGGCAATATAACTTCTAGCCACATTTTTTCCATGAAAAAAGGAAAAAACAATTTATTCCCTTGCCATGGAAGATTGGAGAATTCATGTTCAGAAATATAAATAAAATTGACGAATTTGCAAATCATTTTAACAATGTGAATTTAAAGTATGTTGAAAAGATCAAAGGTTTTGATCCAAACAAAATATTTGTGGGACATATGCTTTCAGTGGGTTTCAATAACTCTTTCACTAAAACTATTTTGAACGAAGAAGAAGAAGGTAATATTCAAAGCAATCATGTACACGATGTTGGTGATCTAGAAACATTACTCAACGGTAATGCTTTTTATAAGCAAAGGGGAAAAGTTCCCAGTGAAAGAAGTGATCAATATCGAGTTGTTACTCCCAAGAATATTACATCCTGGAGAAATGCTCCAATGGCCCACCCAGTTAAAAATCTTGTCAATAGTAGTTCAAGTGTAGGGGGAGAGAAGAATCCTCCCCTTGGGAAAATTGAGAGTTCACACAAGCTCCCTCGAAGAAAGAAAAGGAAAAAAACAGTGCAAGAGGAAGAAGATAATATTATAGGAAATGACATCCAATGTTTTTCTTTGGAAGACATGGAACTAGAAGTAGATATTGAGAAAATATTTCTTGCAATGGAATAACCATAAAATATGGCTCAACAAAATTGTTTATTGGAAGTCGTTGGAAAAGAGACCTTTATTGAAGAAGAATCCTTCACTTTTCAAAGTGTTGTTTTTGATAAAGAGTCTAAAAATTTGATTGTATAAAGAAGTGACCTAAATAATAAAAAGGGAAAGTCGCGCTCTGAGGTCAACCTGAAGGATATGCGACAGTCCCAAATTTCCAAAATTCAAAGGGAAACTAGGGATACTCTTGACAATTCTATTGATGTTTTAGAATATGAAAATGTTAAATTAAAGGAAAGGATCAGAGAATTGGAAACTTCCCTGATACCTCTTCCAATCCTGGCAAGTCCTTTGTTAATGGTTAAACCAAGCTCACCAAGATGCAGATTCAGCAAACGCTTTTTGCTCTCCCTCGAGAACTCAACAAAATGAATACCATTGCTTCCTAAGGAAAAATTATTTATCCAGGTGTATATCGGTGGCTACCCACCTTTTCCGACTGGCTCAAAATAGTTTTCTAGCAATTTTGACAATTTACTATTTTTAGCAGTTTTTAACTTCTGGGGCCATTTTGAGGGCCCAAATGAAGGTTTTTCTAGATGGAGGTTCTCAATGATAGCTGAAGGCATGATTGAGCCCCCAAAATGAATCTCCTCGACAATACCTTTCCAACGAGCTATCACACTCCTAAAACGAAGATCGTATGCAAAATTTACGACCCCGGGAAGTTGATGTACTCACTTACCGAAACGGGTGACACATTACTTTTGGTGCTTCATCTCCTAGGGTTAGGTTTTTGGATGTATAGGGTTTTGTGCATTCTTGCTTATTGTAAAAATGTCTTCAGAGCCTCATTGTAATCATCTTCTGGCGAATGCGAGTATCCGTCACATCTCTTCTCAGAGATAAGCTACCACTATTCTAGCGAGTCTTTCACTCTGTATTTTTACAGCCTCTGTACATTTCTTTCATTAATAGAAATTGTGTATTATTGTATATATGTGTTTATGGTTGCATCTCTGATACATTTATGTTATATTATTGAATATCTGCGATATCTCTGTGCATTTCTTTATTATATCTCCGATCTCATTCCGTGCCGAAAATAATCTAGATCATTTTGGTACCAGGAACTATGGAGACGTAAGACCCCTATATATTTCTATGAAGTTTATAATGATTTTTTTTCAGTCTTCAAAATCCTGTTGTTGGGTAAAAATACTTCAAGGATATCAGACCAAGCTACCAGATTTTTGGAGAAAAAAGGAACAATAGAAAAAATGAAGAATCAGTGTCATAAGGATATTTTTCTCGAAATAAAATCCTTCTTTTTTCCCATATCATGTATCTGACAAACTATTTATTACATAGGTGGCAAGACAATATAACTTCTAGCCACATTTTTTCCATGAAAAAAGGAAAAAAAAAATTATTCCCTTGCCATGTAAGATTGGAGAATTCATGTTCAGAAATATAAATAAAATTGACGAATTTGCAAATCATTTTAACAATGTGAATTTAAAGTATGTTGAAAAGATCAAAGGTTTTGATCCAAACAAAATATTTGTGGGACATATGTTTTCAATGGGTTTCAATAACTCTTTCATTAAAACTATTTTGAACGAAGAAGAAGAAGGTAATATCCAAAGCAATCATGTACACGATGTTGGTGATCTAGAAACATTACTCAACGGTAATGCTTTTTATAAGCAAAGGGGAAAAGTTCCCAGTGAAAGAAGTGATCAATATCGAGTTGTTACTCCCAAGAATATTACATCCCGGAGCAATGCTCCAATGGCCCACCCAGTTAAAAATCTTGTCAATAGCAGTTCAAGTGTAGGGGGGAGAGAAGAATCCTCCCCTTGGGAAAATTGAGAGTTCACACAAGCTCCCTCGGAGAAAGAAAAAGAAAAATTCAGTGCAAGAGGAAGAAGATAATATTATAGGAAATGACATCCAATGTTTTTCTTTGGAAGACATGGAACTAGAAGTAGATATTGAGAAAATATTTCTTGCAATGGAATAACCGTAAAATATGGCTCAACAAAATTGTTTATTGGAAGTCGTTGGAAAAGAGACCTTTATTGAAGAAGAATCCTTCACTTTTCAAAGTGTTGTTTTTGATAAAGAGTCTAAAAAATTGATTGTAGAAAGAACTGACCTAAACAATAAAAATGGAAAGTCCCGCTCTGAGGTCAACCTGAAGGATATGCGACCGTCCCAAATTTCCAAAATCCAAAGGGAAACTAGGGATACTCTTGACAATTCTATTGATGGTTTAGAATATGAAAATGTTAAATTAAAGGAAAGGATCAGAGAATTGGAAACTTCCCTGATGCCTCTTCCAATCCTGGCAAGTCCTTTGTCAATGGCTAAACCAATTACACCCGCTATTAAGTTAAAGGGATCTTCTAGTTTACTCACAACAGTCCGAAGTTATGTAGAGAAAAACATTAAAAAGAGAATGTCACTAATAATAGAAGCATGGGAGGTATCAAAAAATATTGTTTCTTTCGGTAGAGAATGTCACTAATAATAGATCCAAGGTAGTGGTATTTGAAGTTTTATAGGTTTATGCCAGAACAAGGTTATAGTAGATGTAATTCTGATCACTCTGTTTATTTTAAAAGGATAGAAAATGGAAGGTATATTATCTTTCTATTGTATGTAGATGACATGCTTGTTGCAGGTTCTAATATGTAGGATAAAAATGTGCTCAAGAAGAAATTATCTAATTCATTTGCGATGAAGGATTTGTGTGCTGCAAAGAAAATCCTTGGTATGAGAATACAAGAGACAAGAAAAATTAAAAATTGACATTATCTGAGGGTGAGTACATAGAGAAGGTTTTTGATAGATTTAGAATGCAGAATTCAAAACCATTTATTAAAACTTTAGACAACCATTTAAAATTAACCAAGAAAATGTTTACTTAAAAATTTTCATCTTCAATTTACCCTTATCTCCATACCCTTTGATATTAGTATCATTTTATAATATATTTCTTCACTTTGATATTAGTATCATTTTATAATATATTTCTTCTAATAAATTTGATTAAATTAAGGATACTATTATACTACCACCCACTTTACTAATTTTTTTTTATTTTGATATGAATACAAATTTTTTATAAAACATATCAATTACAAAGTGACCCCAACCAAATGGCAGAGAAAAGGGATGACTGCAAGACTAGAAGAAATTAAATATAAAATTTTTTGAGATATAAATAAATGAATTCAATTTGACATAATTCTAATTATTAATAAAGATTAAATATAATATATAAACATTAACATATAAAAAAAAAAATGAATTCAATGTTAAACATATCAATTACAAAGTGACCCCAACCAAATGGCAGAGAAAAGGGATGACTGCAAGACTAGAAGAAATTAAATATAAAATTTTTTGAGATATAAATAAATGAATTCAATTTGACATAATTCTAATTATTAATAAAGATTAAATATAATATATAAACATTAACATATAAAAAAAAATGAATTCAATGTTATATTAGCTTAATTATAGGTAAAGATGTACTCATAATAACTAAAAACTTTGACATATAAATAAATAGAGTCAATTTGACATCCATCTAATTATAATGAGAGAATAAATACAATATATAGATATTAACATACAAATAAATAATTTCAATATGGCATTGGCCTAATTGTAAATAAAGATGTACTCATGGATCTATAACTAGAGAACAATGTCTGAACATGACTAAAAGATTGAAAGTAAGACCATGGAACTAAATATATTTTTGCTATTATTTTCGAATAACAATTTGCTACTGAAATTTAAAACTCCAAATACCTTCACTTTACAAAATCGAGGATAACATCATAATTTGCATTACTGTTATATGTCAGCATTTAATTCATTGCACATAATTCATTGCACACCTGGGAGCACAAAACATTTTTCTGCAATTAATTTCCAGTGACAAATTTGCTACTGAAATTTAAACCCCAAAACACATTTTGGTAATTTATCTTCGCTTTACAAAATCAGGGATAAGACTTTAACTTTGCATTATTGTTCAAGATATATTTTTCTGTTTAGTTTATACATTTTTATTAGAGAGATGAGCAATCCACAGTCAATCCTCTTGGACCACGTTCAAATCTGGCTTGACTGTAAAACAAATTCCACCTGTATTACCAAGAAGTTATAAGCAACCCTCAGTTATATTGGCCTGAAGTTATACATCTTAGCT
>ML781241.1:0-15826 GCA_009831015.1 Picea engelmannii
GAGAAATATGTTCTTGTGAAAATTTCCCTTCATGCTCAAAACAAAGGAAACCAATGATATGTTGATAGTGGATTCTCAAGCCACACGACAGGTGACAAGAGCAAGTTTCTCATTTTGAAAGAAGCTAATGAAGGCAATGTGACATTTGGAGATAATGCTACCACAAGGATATCTAGAAAAGGTACTCTCAGTCTCAATAATGGAAAGACTGAAATAGAAAATGACTTGTGTGTTGAAGGTTTGAAATGCAATAATCTCAGTCTTAGTCAAATGTGTGATCAAGGAAACAACCTCACATTTCATTCTGAAGGTTGTGAGATAAGGAAGAAAGAGTTGGGAATACTAGTGGAAAATGCATATAGAACCTAAAATAATGTATATATCATCAATGATATCAAGGAAGAAAATTTTATATGGGACAAATGGATGAAAGTTGGTTATGGCATAGAATAATAAGCCATATGAAATTTTATAATCCAGTAAAAATTAGCATTAAACAAGCAATGAGATACATGCCAAAGATTGATCAACCTTTAAACACTCTTGCAAGCAATGTCATCATGGAAAACAGACAAGAGAATACTCCAAACCAAAGGAGTACTAAAAAATAAAGCTATTGGAATTCGTTCATACAGATATTTGTGGGGATACAAGAACACAAACTCTACAATGATCCGGATTTAGGAGCAGAACAAACTAATTAACAAATTGAATACAATAAACATAGAGATATGGAGAATAACACAAATATCCCGTGAACAATATCTTCTATTAAATAATGAAATAGGTTGAAACTGTAAAACTGCAGAACTGAAAACTTGCTCGAATGGTGGTAGCTATCTCTGAGAAGAGATGTGGGTGCTATGCGCATCCATCTGAGAAGAATGGATTACAATGAGGCTCCATAGGCCTTTTTGATATTACTCATGAATGCCAAAACCATAGACATCCAAAAACCTAACCCTAGAAGGTGAAACACCAAAATTCATGTGGGCCCTATAGGTAAGTTGGTGTAATTTGGTACCTCAACTTCATAGGGCTGTAAATTTTGCATACGACCTCCATTTTAGGTGCGTGATAGCCCATTGGAAAGGTATTTCATAGAAATACACATTTCGTCGTCAAACTTTGACTTTGTCTATAGTTTTATTGTGGTGATAAAAAAAAAACAATGTTTAGGGCCCCAAAACGGACCTGGAAGTACAACAAGATGTATTGACATGAAAACGTACAAAATAAGGCAGTTGGATTAGGTGAGAGGCCACCCATATCAACCTAGAGGATGTGTGGGGCTTTAGACAGCCCCAGAATGTAGAACCCACAATTACAAAGCAGTGCATAAGAACGTTTTGAACAAAAACAGACATGAGGAGCCAGTTGGAATAGGTGGGTGGCCACCAATGTCCACTTGGATCAATCCTCCCCCCTTAGTAAGAAATGGTCTCCATTGTGTTGAGTTCCCCCATCAGGTGAGGAAACTTTTGTCAGATTTGGCCCCGGGTGAGCCACTTGCCTTGGTGTAGGAGTTTCCATGCCTTGACAACCTGATAAAGTTGGATCTGCTACTAGCAATTTCCCTTGACTTGTGTGTCCATGCTCTGATTAGTGGATTATGCTTCCATGCAGTCATGGTTGAGATCTGTTGGTGTCAATTGTTCTACAATCTAAGAAGTTTCCAATAATGGTAGAAAATATGGCCGAAGGAGGTCCACATTGAATACTGGATGCAGACCAAGGAAGGGTGGAGTGTTGAGCTCAAAATCATTGCTACCCACAGGATTAGTGATAGTGTAAGGCCCATAACGAAGTGGGAGAAGCTTCTTATGGGGCCCGGTGAGACATTCCTTCTACAGATGTAACCATAATTTGTCGCCAACCTAAAACTGGTGTGGTACCCTGTGTTGATCATGCCACTTCTTGTACTTAGCATTAGATTTCTTCAAAATATCATGGACCTGTTGGTGGATGTGTTGAATCCGCTCAATGAATCTGGTGGCTTTTTTTATCATGGAATGATCATGGGAAGAGTATGTATGTGTGGTGGCAAGAGGGAGTGCAACATCAATGGGTCCCAAGGGTTGGAATCCCATACCCACCTGAAATGGGATATGGTCGGTGGAACTATGGAGATCCATGTTGTAATTGTGTTGGACATAGAGGATACTCTCGTCCCATGTACTTGGATTCTTAGAATTGTACATGCGCAGGATGTGCACAATCATTTGATTGATGACTTATGTTTGGCCATTGGTTTAGGGGTGGAAAGCAATGGATTTTGTGAGCTCGGTGTCCAACAAAGACCAGAGAATTGACCAAAAGGTGTTGAGGAACCTGTTGTCTCGATCAGAGATGATGGTTTTTCATATCCCAAAGTGGACCCACACTCATTCAAAGAAGAGCTTGGTAGTATTTTCCACTGTCACATTCTTCTTACAGGCTGTGAGGATGTCCATCTTCGAAAACTAATCAACGAACACAAACACACAATCATTTCCTTGCTTGGTGGATGGAAAGATATACATGTAAACCATTAAGACAGATTTCCAAGGCATCTTGGGAATAGGAAGAGGGGTATATAAGCCTTGCTTCTTGACGGTTGGATTGGAAATGTCACAGGAAGTGCAAGATCTGATATACTTGTTGACGTCCTGTTGAAGTTTTGGCCAGTAAAAATGTTTCTGAAGAACGACCACAATTTTCTCTACGCGAAAATGTCTTGCCACCTGACTGTAGTGGGATTCCCAAATCATGTTTGCATGCTCTCTTGTAGGAACACAGAGATGGCCCAGTTTTCATAATAATTTGTCCTGAATGTAAAAATAAGTGACAGTTGCACCTGTACCCAAGAGATGATATGTGGTGGCGAAGTCTAGATCTTGTTAATAAAGTTGGGGCCACTCAGAGGCTTCATGTACACAGGAATGAGTATAGTGGTGAGTGTAGCCATAGGGGGGCGACTGAGGAAGTCAACAACACGATTGGAGATACTTTTCTTATATTTTATGTTGAGATGAAATTGTTGCAGGTAGGTGGACCACTTCTGATGGAGGTCGTTCTGCAATTTCCCCTGTGTTTGTATGAACTGGAGAGGCTTGTGATCAATGTGCATGATCGTCTCTTTCCCCAGAATGTAATGTTTCCATTGACGACAGGCTTGTACAATGGAACACATTTCCTTGTCATAGGTGGGGTATTTTCATACATTATCGAAGAGTGTCTCACTATGGTATGCCACCAGATGCCCGTGTTGAGTGAGAACAATTCCCACAACATAGTTAGATGCATCAGTCTTAATCTTGAATGGTTACTGCAGATCGGGAAAGGAGAGTACCAAATTTGAGCACAAGCGATGTTTCAGATCATCGAATGCTCATTGTTTCTACTTTCCCCACACGAACTTGTCCCTACCACCTCCTTTGTTCACCTGTATGAGGGCCCATGCAATATGGGAGAATCACAACATGAACCTTCAGTAGAAGTTGGCTAGCCTAAGAAAGCTCTGAAGCTCGGTCAGTGTGGTCGAGGCTAGCCGGTCACAGATGACTTGGATATTAGCTGGATCAACATGTACCCCATGCTCATAAAAAATGTAGCCCAATTATTGGACTATGTTCATGCCAAAAGATCATTTTTCCAAGTTGGCATACAACTTGTGCTGTTACAGAGTGCTCAAAACCTATTGAATATGTCGCATGTTCTCTTTCCACGTTCTATTGAAGATGAGGATGTCATCCAAATATACCACCAAAAAAAAGTTTGTGAAGGGTCTCAATACATCATACATCAACCTCGTGAAAGCGGTTGGTGCATTTGTTAAGCCAAAGGGCATGACTAGCCATTCGTAGAGGCCTTCTTTAGACTTGAAGGTTGTCTTCCATACATCAGTTGGTTCGATGGGAACCTGGTGGTAGCCAAAATTTAGTTCAATATTGTTGAATAACTTTTCCCCCTTGAGTTGGTCAATAAGTTCATCAATCCTAGGAATGGGGTAGTGGTTCATGACTATGATTTTGTTTAAGGCTCTGTAATCAATGCAGAGTCACCAAGTCTTGTCCTTCTTTTGCACCAGTACAATCGAGCTTCTGCAAGGGGAGGAGTTGGGTCTGATGTGCCTCTTTTTAATAAGATCTCAGATCTGATGCCTAATTTCATCATTCTCCATTAGGGAGCGTCGATAGACTAGTCCATTAGGTAGAGGTGCGTCGGGGATCATATCAATTGTATGCTTGACTTGGCAGTGTGTCAGTACCCCTGTAGGTGAGGAGAAGATGTCTCTATATTCTTCCACGATCCCATCCACTTTATTCTTCTACAAAGAGAGGCGTTGAGTAGAGGCCACGGATGTGGCTGTGACCTTCTACTTACTGTGAGCATGGATCACAAAGAACATGAAATTCCCATTTTTTGAAATGACCTTACTGCATTGCTTAGCAGATATTAAAGAAATAGAAGTAGGAAACGCTACCTTTGGGATCCTGTACAATTGTCTACCCAAAATAATAATAACACTACAGGGTCTAGACTCATACACAGCATGACTCTTCCACAAATATGATTGTCCTAAAATAACATCACAAACTTCAAGGGGATAAATATCACAGAGTACTTAATCTTTGAAAGGCTTGATGTCATAGGGAAGACAACATTGTTAGTTTATACGAAGATCTCTTCCTGGGTGAAGCCAGTGGATGATGTAGGGTTGCGGGTGTGGTGTTGTTGGCAGGTCTAGATTCTTGATGACCTCTACTGAAATCAGGTTCTTCTGACTACCATTGTCGACAATGAAATGAATCGGATCCCCCTTGACCCACATATGCAAGTGAAAGAGGCATTCCCCTTCCTCTTGTTCTTCTGGTTCATTCAGATGGACTTTGGTGGTAGCAATAGTGGCACTTGGTTCAACATCGATAATATGATTCCCTCCTTTAAGACTTGACTCAGAATTAGAATTGGCCTCTGACTCAAAATCCTTCAGCTCGACCATGAGGGACTGCTTGGAGAGGCATTCTTCGGTGTTGTGCCAAGAACTTTTATGGTACTCACACCATTTTCTCGTGTCCTTATTTGTCTTCTCATTTCCGTTTTTGTGTTGCAGCTTGGACTAGTTATCCTGAGGGAAGCCATCTCAACTTGGTCCCTTGTTGTGTGGGTTAGGGTTTCCTTTTCCCTGCTTCGGATGTGAGGGATTTGCAGATCCAAACTCTCGTCATTTATGCTTAAATTTATGCTCGATCTTAACAACGTATCTATAATTCATTCCCAAATAGACGATCTCCAAGAAATCCATTTATGTTTGAATGTATCTATGCAAACAGTCGTTGTATTTGAGCACCAGATGATGCTCATAGTCTTTGATACCAAATTTGGTGTGTAGGGTATGGAAAATATTGTGAAATATGGTATTGTCTGGTCCCTTTCTTGATGTAGGGTGGTCCATCTAGTGTACTGGTCCTCGTAGCTTCCAAAAGGGTAGTATTTTTATTTAATGGTGTCCCTGAAGGAATCCCATGTAGGGGCCACCACAAACATTGTAGATTCCTCCACGACCCTTTGCTAAGAGTAAGTATCCCACCAGTCTTTAACATGGGGAACGTTCTTGAGAAGTGCAAAAGTGATATTTTCCCTAAAGAAAAAATTGTGGACCGAAAAATATCCTTCGAGCAGATTCAACCATTTATCTACAACATCTACATCTATCAGTCCTTAAAATAATGGAATATCAAAAATTACCTGTACCTTGAAGGGGGTTTCTTGGACGCTTGATGAATATGTTTCTCCTATGGGAAGTCGTCGAAGGATCTGCGTGAAGGTGTCCATCATTTTGTTCCTTTGTCGCATGAGGGCTTCATCAAGCAACATTTTAATACGATATCCCGCTCCATCATCTTTATTTTCTTCCCCCATGGGTTTTTTTCGGCCTCGATGCAATAGATATGGTAATGGATTGATTGATTCGAGTCTCAACTTCTTATACCCAGATCGTTTCGGGGACATGCACAAAGAAAAATAAATGAAGAGCACATCGCTCTGATACCACTGATCCAAATTTAAGAGTGGAACGAACTGATTAATAGACTAAATACAATAAACACAGAGATATGGAGAATAACACAAATATCCATTGAACAATATCTTCTATTAAATAATAAAATAGGTTGAAACTGTAAAACTACAGAACTAAAAACTTGCTCGAATGGTGGTAGCTATATATGAGAAGAGATGTGGCTGGTACATGCATCCATCTGAGTAGAATGGGTTACAATGAGGCTCCATAGGCATTTTTTATATTACTCATGAATTCCAAATCCCTATACATCCAAAAACCTAACCCTAGAAGGTGAAACGCCAAAACTCATGTGGGCCCTATAGGTAAGTTGGTGTAATTTGGTACCTCAACTTCCTAGGGCCGTAAATTTTGTATACAACCTTCGTTTTAGGCGTGTGATAGCCCGTTGGAAAGGTCTTTCAGAGAACTACACATTCTGTCATAAAAATATAACTCTATTTCTAGTTTGACTATGGCGAGCAAAAAAAGCAACGTTTAGAGCCCTAAAACAACTCGAGAAGTACAACAAGATGTGCTGACATGAAAACATACAAAATAAGCCAATTGGATTAGGCGAGAGGCCACCCATATCCACCTAGAGGATTTGTGGGGATTCAAACAACCCCAGAAGTGTAGAACCCACAATTACAAAGCAGTACAGAAGAACTTGTTGAACAAAAACAGACATGAGGAGCCAATTGGAATAGGTGGGTGGCCACCAATATCCACCTGGATCATACAAGGTGAAAATTACTTCATGTTTCTTATTGATGAATACTCTAGAATGACATGGGTTACATTTCTAAAAGAAAAATATGAAGTGTTTCATAAGTTCAAAACATTCAAATCATTGGTTGAAAATGAAACCGAAATGCTTGATATCAGACAGAGGAGGTGATTTTATCTCAAATAAATTTGAATAGTTTTGTGAGCTTCATGGAATGAAGAGACATTTTAGTTGCAAGGGATCCACATTAGAATGAATTGGTAGAAAGGAAGAATCAAAAAGAACAAGAGATGGCTATAACAATGTTAAATGAAGCTAAGTTATCAGACATGTATTGGAGAGAGGCAATCAACACCGCAATCTACATTCTCAATAGAGGGGAAATTAGAGTTAAACACAACAAAAAACCTTATGAATTATGGAAGGGTAGACCAGAAACAACTAAATACTTTAATGTATTTGGAAGCAAGTGCTACATAAAAAGAGATGACGAGGACTTGAGAAAAATTGAATCCATAATTGATGAAGGTTTCTTTCTTGGTTATTCATCAAGAATCAAGGTTTATCGATGTTACAATAAAACATTGGGAAAAATCATAGAGACTTCCAATGTGAAAATCGATGAAGTTGAGCATAATAAGGTGAAAACACATGTTCAAACAAAGGATCCAAGCTGCAAAGAAGAAGAAGAAGAAATAGAACATCAAAATACAAAGACACGATCTATATTTTTTAAAAGAATCATTCAAAAAATAAAATTCTTGGTGATAAAGATACGGGAGTGAAAACTAGAAGAATATTATAAAGTGGACCAAAGCATGCAAACTTATATTTTCTATCTAAAATATAGCCTGATAAATTTACAAAAACTAGTGAAGACAAGCATTGGATTGATGCCATGGAAGAAGAGTTGAATGAAACTGAGAAGAATGATAGTCGACATGGCAACTTGTTCCAAGACCAAAAGATAAAAATGTGATTGGCACCAAGTGGGGTTTTAGGAACAAATTGAATGCAAATGTACAAGTAATAAGAAATCAAGCAAGATTAGTTTGTAAAGGCTATGCTCAAGTTGAAGGTACTGATTTCGAAGAAACCTTTTCCCTGGTTGCAAGAATAGAAACTATCATAATGTTTTTGGAATTTGTGTGTTTCAAGAACTTAAAAGTCTATTAAATAGATGGAAAGTATGCCTTTCTCAATGGAAATTTAGAGAAAGAAGTATGCATTGAACAACCAAAAGGATTCTTATTATCAGAAAATAAGGATCATGTATGCATATTGAAGAAATCACTTTATGGGATAAAACAAGAACTTGGATCTTGGTATTCAAGACTTGACAAATATCCACAACAAGAAGGTTTCAAAAGAGGAATTGTTGAAAGTAATATCTACATCGATACAATAAAATAAAATCAATTGATTGTTGAGTTCTATGTAGATGACATCATTTTTGGAGGCAGTATGAACAAGATGTGCCAAGAGTTTGCAATAGAAATGCAAAAGGAATTTGGGATGTATATTCTTGGTGAATTGTCATTCTTTCTTGGTTTACAGATTTCTCAATTCTACAAAGGAATATTCATTTCACAAACCAAGTATATCAAGGAAATGTTGAATAAGTTCATAATGGAATATTATGCACCGGTCAGCACACCCATGGTCACAAGTTGTAAGTTGAGAAAAATGATGAATCTTCGAAAGAAAATCAACATTGTACAAGAAATGATTGAAAACCTTCTATATATGATAGCATCAAGGTTAGACATTATGAAAGTAGTAGGATTGGTTGCACAGTTTCAATCTACACCAAAATAAAGTTATGTGCAAGCAGTGAAAAAAATATTCAAATATATAAAAGGCACCTTGGAATTCATCTTGTGGTACTCAAGAGGTGAATATTTTACTCTAACAGTGTATACGAATGTGGATTGGGAATACAATGTTGATGATAGGAAAACTACAAGTGGAGGATCATTCTTTCTAGGAAATAGTCTAATGTCTTGGTAGAGCAAGAAACAACGTTAAGTTTCTCTATCCACAACGAAGGCCAAGTATATAACAGCAACATGATGTTTCACACAAGTTCTTTAGATGAAGTAGACATTGACATATATTAAGGTAGAATATAATCATCCACTATCAATAATTTGTGACAACACAAGTGCAATAAATATTTCAAAGAACCATGTTATGCACTACAAAACAAAGCATATTCCAATCAAGTATCACTTCTTAAGAGAACAAATAGAGAAATAGAATTTCAAGTTGGAATATATTGTCACCAAAGAACAGATTGTGGATATTTTCACAAACCCTTTGCCAAGGAGACATTTGAATATATTAGACAAAAATTGGGAGTAATATACATCTCATCACTAAGTGCTTAAGAGAAACCACAAGCTTGGGGGGAGCATCCCTTTTCCATTGATGTCAAAGGGGGATAGTTGCATACAAAGGGAGACTTGCAAATATGGGGAGAGTTTCATATAGGGGGAGTTGAATAAAGGGAGAGAGTTGCATACAAGGGGGGAATTCTTTCTATGCCTGGTGGACTATGTGTTTCGTTGCAAGTTTTCCATCAATGACAAAGGGGGAGATTGTTGGAATTATTGCCAATGATGTCAAAGGATTAATTTTGTCATTAATTTCATATTATGGGTTTACAAGTACACACAATATTTCTAAGATTGATTTATATATAGCTTTACAAGTATATTAAAAAAAATGGGTGCACATGAAAAAGTAAAAAATGAAATGGTGGTTTCAAACACATGGATTTGGAAGCCCATGGTATTTTCTCATGGTATTTGGAAAAGTGAAATTAAAAAAAGGGGAATTAATTATTTAATTAATGGGTGTTGTGTCTTTTTGAATTGGCATGTCCCTTCATGAAGGGTTATTATAAAGTATAAAAAGAGAAAGTATTGAGAGAAATTTTGTGGGTGAAAAATGTAATAACATTTGAATAAGTGGATGAGCAAAGATTGAATATCATTACAAAATTAGAGAGTTGTGAAATCATTGTCAAGTCAGCTTGGCATTATCGCTATAACTTATTTTTTGGGATGTTTCAGACCATGAAATTTTGAGGAGATAGAGGTGAGATCTATGGGTTGATGTGGTTAAATTTTCAGATGTTGTTTTGCTATACTTTTTAATATATGTCATGTGGAAGATAGGATTTCAAATTAGTCCTGTAGTTAGTTTCAAATAGGTCAGTTTGGAATTTTCGCTATAACTTTATTTCCGGGACTTTTTAGACTGTGAATTTTTTAGGGATCTAAGGAGACATATAAAAGTACTTCAAGTAAAAATTTAAAACTTTGGTTCGTTATACCTTCTAGGATATACCCTGTGGAATTAAGGATTTATAAATGTGATCTAGATTTAGGAGAGGAATGAAATGATTAACAAACTGAATACAATAAACACAGAGATATGAAGAATAACACAGACATCTAGTGAACAATATCTTCTATTGAATAATGAAATAGGTTGAAACGGTAAAACTGTAGAACTGAAACACTTGCTCGAATGGTGGTAGCTATATCTAAGAAGAGATATGGCTTCTACGTGCATCTGTCTAAGTAGAATGAATTACAATGAGGCTCTAGAGGCCTTTTTGATATTACTCATGAATGCCAAAACCCTAGACATCCAAAAACCTAACCCGAGGAGGTGAAACGTCAAAAGTCATGTGGGCCCCTATGGGTAAGTTGGTACCTCAACTTTCCAAGGTCGTAACTTTTGCATACGACCTCCATTTTAGGAGGGTGATAGCCCGTTGGAAATATATTTCAGAGAAATGCACATTCCATTGTCAAACTCTGACTCCATCCACAGTTTGAATGTGGTGAGCCAAAAAAACATTGTTTAGGCCTCCAAAACGGCCATGGAAGTACAACACAATGTGCTGACATGAAAACATACAAAATAATCCAGTTGGATTAGGTGACAGGCCACCAATATGCACCTAGAAGATGTGTAGGGATTCAGACAACCCCAGAAGGGTAGAACCCACAATTACAAAGAAGTACAGAAGAATGTGTTGAACTAAAAATGGACAAGAGGAGAGAATTGGAATAGGTGGGTGGCCACCAATAACCAACTGGATCAATCCTCCCCCCTTAGGAAGCAATGGTATCCATTGCATTGAGTTCCCCCATCAGGTGAGGAAACTTCTGTTGGATTTGGCTTCGGGTGAGCCACTTGCCTTGGTGTAGGAGTTGCCCTGCCTTGACAACCTGATAAAGTTGGATCCTCTGTTGGCAAGTTCCCTTGAACTGTGTGTCCACTATATGATCAATGGATGCTTGTTCCATGCAGCCGGGGTTGAGATCTGTGGGTGTCAGTTGTTTTTCGATCTCCGGGGTGTCCAATAATGGTGGAAAATATGATCGAAGGAGGTCCACATTGAACACCGGGTGCAGGATGAGGAAGGGTGGAGTGTTGAGCTCAAAATCTTTGATACCCATAGCCTTGGTGATAGTGTAAGGCCCATAGCGAAGTGGGCGGAGCTTTTGATGGGGCTATGTGAGATGATCCTCTGTAAATGTAGACAGACTTTGTTGCCAACTTGAAACTAGTGTGGTACCTTGTGTTGATCATGGCATTGTTTGTACTTAGCATTGGATTTCTGCAAAATCTCTTGAACCTATTGGTGGATGTGTTGAATCTGCTCAATGAATCTAGTGGCTTTGTCGATTGCTAGTTGATCATGGGAAGATTATGTCTGGTTGGTGGCAAGAGTAAGTGCAACATCAATGGGTCCCAAGGGTTGGAATCATAGACCCACCTGAAATGGGCTATGGTCAGTGGATCTATGGAGAGCCATGTTGTAACTATGTTGGACATAGAGGAGACTCTCGTCCCATGTACATGGATTCTTAGAATTGTACATGCGCAAGATGTGCACAATCATATGATTGAAAACTTCTATTTGGCCATCGATTTAGGGGTGGAAAGCAATGGATTTTGTGAGTTTGGTGTCCAACAAAGACCAGAGACTTGACCAAAAGGTGTTGAGGAACCTGTTGTCCTAGTCAGAGATGATGGTCTGTGGTATCCCAAAGTGGACCAACACTCGTTCTAAGAAGAGATTTGTAGTATCTTCCTCTATGATATTCTTCTTGCAGGCTGTGAGGATGGCCATCTTCGAAAACCGATCAATGACCAAAAATACGCATTCACTTCCTTGCTTGGTAGACAAAAGGCTAGACATGTAATCCATTGAGATGGATTACCAAGGATTCTTGGGAGTAGGAAGAGGGGTGTATAAGCCTTGCTTATTGATGGCTGGCTTAGAAATGGCACATGTAGTGCAAGATCTAATATACTTGCTAACATCTTGTCGAAGTTTTGGCCAATAAAAATGTTTCTGAAGAATGACCACAGTTTTCTCCACGCCAAAATTTCGTGCCATCCGATTGTAGTGGGCTTCCCAAATCATATTTTCACGCTCACTTGTAGGAACACAGAGATGGCCCAGGTGGAATAAGAGTCTATCCTGAATGTGAAAATCGGTGACAGTTTCTCCTGTACGCAAGAATTGATAGGCGGTGGTGAAGTCTGGATCTTGTTGATAAAGATGGGGCCACTTAGATGTTTCATGTCCATAGGAATGGAGAAAAATGGTGAGTGCAACCATAGGAGGTCGACTGAGGCAGTCAGCGACATGATTTGAGATACATCTCTTATACTTGATGTTGATATGGAACTGTTGTAGGTAGGTGGACCACTTTTGATGGTGGTCATTCTGCAATTTCCCCTGTGTCTGTATGAACTACAAATACTTGTGATCAATGTGTACGATCGTCTCATTTCCCAGAATGTAATGTTTCCATTGATGAAAGGATTGTAAAATGGAATACATTTCCTTATCATAGGTGGGTTATTTCCGTAAAGTATCTGAGAGTGTCTCACTATGGTATTCCACCGGATGACCAAGATAAGTGAGAATTGTGCCCACAGCATAGTCAGGTGCATCTATCTCAATCTCAAACGGTTGTTGTAGATTGGGAAAGGAGAGTATTGGATTTGAGCACAAGCGATGCATTAGATCATCAAATTCTCATTTTTTTTCCTTCCCCCACACAAAATTGGCCCTTCCACTACCCTTGGTCACCTGGCTAATGACCTATGCAATATGGGAGAATCCCAACATGAACCGTCGGTAGAAGTTGGCTAGTCCCAAGAAGCTTCGAAGCTCAGTCAGTGTGGTTGGGGCTGGCCAGTAATGGATGACTTGGATCTTAGTTGGATCAACATGTACCCCATGCTCATCAACAATGTAGCCCAAGTATTGGACCATGTTCATGCCAAAAGAGCATTTTTCCAAGTTGGCATATATCTTGTGTTGTCGTAGAGTGCTAAAAACCTATTGAATATGTCACATGTGTTCCTCCCACTTTCTATTGAAGATGAGGATTTCATCCAAATATACCACCACAAAAGAGTTGGTGAAGGGTCGCAATACATCATCCATCAACCTCATGAAAGTGGTTGGTGCATTTTTTAAGCCAAAGGGCATGACTAGCCATTCGAAGAGATCGTCTTTAGATTTGAAGGTTGTCTTCCATACATAAGTTGGTTCGATGGGAACATGGTGGTAGCCATAATTTAGGTCAATCCTGTTGAAGAACGTTTCCCCCTTGATTTGGTCAAGAAGGTCATCAATCCTGGGAATGGGGTAACGGTTCCTTACTGTGATTTTGTTTAAGGCTCTGTAATCAATGCAGAGTCGCCAAGTCTTGTCCTTCTTCTACACCAATACAATCGAGCTTTTTCAAGGGGAGCATTTGAGTCTAATGTGCCCCTTTTGAAGAAGCTCTTGGATCTGACGCCTGACTTCATTATTTTCGATCAGTGAGCAATGATAGACTGGTCCATTAGGTAGAGGTGCATCGGGGGTTAGATCAATTAGATGCTTGACTTGGTAGTGTGTTGGTACCCTTGTAGGTGAGGAGAATATGTCTCTGTATTCTTCCACAATCCCATCCACTTGCATTTTTTGCAAAGAGAGGCTCTATGTAGAGACCATGGATGTGGCAGCGACCTTCTTCTTACTGTGATCACAGATCACAAAGAAGATGAACTTCCCAGTCTGTGAAATGAACTTACTGCATTGATTAGCAGAGATTAAATAAATAGCAGTAGGCGTCGCTACCTCTGGTATCCTATATAATTGTATACCCAAAGTAATAATAACACTGAGGGGTCTAGACTCATACACACCATGACGCTTCCAAAACTATGGTTGTCCTGAAGGAACTGTTGGTAGTATGGCTATCGTTACAGCAAAACCCATAGGTGATTGGTAAACTCACCACCGCCAGATTTCAAGGATCCACAAGAGGCGATTAGTCCCTTGTCATGATACACCAGGGAGCGTTGACTACTTGCAATTTCGTGCAACAATCTCCCCCTCAGCGCGAGCCAAGTGTGTATCGAACTCGTGACCTCTAGCTCTGATACCATTTGTTGGTAGTATAGTTGTTGTTACACCAAAACCTGCAGGTGATTGGTAAAATCACCACCACCAAATTTTAAGGATCCACGAGAGGCGATTAGTCCCTTGTCAGGATACATCAGGGAGCATTAACTACTTGCAATTTCATTCAACAGGAACATCACAAACTTCAAGGGGATCAATATCAAACAGTACCTCATCTTTGAAAGGATTGATGTTGTAGGGAAGATGATATTGTTGGCTGACATGGAGATCTCTTCCTTGGTGAAGCTAGCCGATGGTGTAGGGTTGCGGGTGTGGTGTCATTGGTAGGTCCAGCCGCTTGACAAACTCTGTTGAAATCAGGTTCTTTTGACTACCGCTATCGATAATGAAATGAAGCGGAGACCCCTTTACCCACATCTATGAGTGAAAGAGGTGTTCCCCTTCCTCTGGTTCTTCTGGTTCACTTGGCCGAAATTTGGTGGTAGTGACAGTGGAACTGGGTTCAGCATCAATAATCTATTTCCATCCTTCATGATTTGATTCAGAATCAGAATCATCCTCTGACTCGGAAGCCTTCAGTTCGACCATGACTGACTGCATGGAGTGGCATTCTTCGGTGTTGTGCCAAGGGCTTTTATGGCACTCACACCATTTTCCCGTGTCCTTCTTCATCTTCTCATTGCCATTCTGGTGTTGTGGCTTGGACTAGTTGTCCTAAGGGAAGCCATCTCAACTTGTTCCCTTGTTGTGTGGATTGGGGCCACCTTTTCCTTGCTTCATCTTTGAGGGGTTTGCAGATCCAAACTCTCACATTTTTTTCTTAAATTTCTGGTCGATCTTGATCGTGTATCTATAAGTCGTTCCCAATGAGGCGATGTCCAGAAATTCCATTTCTGTTTGAATGTATCTATGAAAAAAACTGCGGTATTTTAGCACCAGATGAAGCTCAAAGTCTTTGATACCCAATTTGGTGTGCAGGGTATGGAAAATATTGGTGAAATATTGTTGGATTACTGAGAGTGGGGGTGAATCAATAATAGAGCAATGAGGTCCCTTTCAACCATATAATCCAAGTGTTATATCAATGAAGCATTATTATCCAATAACTACAGAGTAAATAAGCAATGAACAAATGAAGAATCATACACATACACAGTACACCAGTGTTTTATGTGGAAACCCAAATCGGGAGAAAACCATGGAATGATTTTTCTTATATGTCTTGAATAATTACATTCATTAGAAGCACCAACTTCCTTTGTTTTCCAGCTGCAACTGGAAGGAGGCTCCAACCCCCTAGTTTCTCAGGCTACAATCTAAGGGAAGCTCCAACTCCCCAATTCTCTGGCTACAACCAGAAGGAGGCTACAACCCCCTATGTTCTTCGGCTACAACCGGAAGGTGGCTACAACCACCTGTCATTGCCCCCTCCTGCCACCCTGAAGTAGAAGTATAATGATGGAACCACTGTCACACTATCACTGTGAGATATACCACTATAAAATTGTACCAATAAATCTGAACCATGCATCAACCATGCATCAACCTGTAATCAACCTGTACCATAAACAAGTGCATCAACCATGCACCAACCTGT
>ML781241.1:21701-37582 GCA_009831015.1 Picea engelmannii
GAGAAATATGTTCTTGTGAAAATTTCCCTTCATGCTCAAAACAAAGGAAACCAATGATATGTTGATAGTGGATTCTCAAGCCACACGACAGGTGACAAGAGCAAGTTTCTCATTTTGAAAGAAGCTAATGAAGGCAATGTGACATTTGGAGATAATGCTACCACAAGGATATCTAGAAAAGGTACTCTCAGTCTCAATAATGGAAAGACTGAAATAGAAAATGACTTGTGTGTTGAAGGTTTGAAATGCAATAATCTCAGTCTTAGTCAAATGTGTGATCAAGGAAACAACCTCACATTTCATTCTGAAGGTTGTGAGATAAGGAAGAAAGAGTTGGGAATACTAGTGGAAAATGCATATAGAACCTAAAATAATGTATATATCATCAATGATATCAAGGAAGAAAATTTTATATGGGACAAATGGATGAAAGTTGGTTATGGCATAGAATAATAAGCCATATGAAATTTTATAATCCAGTAAAAATTAGCATTAAACAAGCAATGAGATACATGCCAAAGATTGATCAACCTTTAAACACTCTTGCAAGCAATGTCATCATGGAAAACAGACAAGAGAATACTCCAAACCAAAGGAGTACTAAAAAATAAAGCTATTGGAATTCGTTCATACAGATATTTGTGGGGATACAAGAACACAAACTCTACAATGATCCGGATTTAGGAGCAGAACAAACTAATTAACAAATTGAATACAATAAACATAGAGATATGGAGAATAACACAAATATCCCGTGAACAATATCTTCTATTAAATAATGAAATAGGTTGAAACTGTAAAACTGCAGAACTGAAAACTTGCTCGAATGGTGGTAGCTATCTCTGAGAAGAGATGTGGGTGCTATGCGCATCCATCTGAGAAGAATGGATTACAATGAGGCTCCATAGGCCTTTTTGATATTACTCATGAATGCCAAAACCATAGACATCCAAAAACCTAACCCTAGAAGGTGAAACACCAAAATTCATGTGGGCCCTATAGGTAAGTTGGTGTAATTTGGTACCTCAACTTCATAGGGCTGTAAATTTTGCATACGACCTCCATTTTAGGTGCGTGATAGCCCATTGGAAAGGTATTTCATAGAAATACACATTTCGTCGTCAAACTTTGACTTTGTCTATAGTTTTATTGTGGTGATAAAAAAAAAACAATGTTTAGGGCCCCAAAACGGACCTGGAAGTACAACAAGATGTATTGACATGAAAACGTACAAAATAAGGCAGTTGGATTAGGTGAGAGGCCACCCATATCAACCTAGAGGATGTGTGGGGCTTTAGACAGCCCCAGAATGTAGAACCCACAATTACAAAGCAGTGCATAAGAACGTTTTGAACAAAAACAGACATGAGGAGCCAGTTGGAATAGGTGGGTGGCCACCAATGTCCACTTGGATCAATCCTCCCCCCTTAGTAAGAAATGGTCTCCATTGTGTTGAGTTCCCCCATCAGGTGAGGAAACTTTTGTCAGATTTGGCCCCGGGTGAGCCACTTGCCTTGGTGTAGGAGTTTCCATGCCTTGACAACCTGATAAAGTTGGATCTGCTACTAGCAATTTCCCTTGACTTGTGTGTCCATGCTCTGATTAGTGGATTATGCTTCCATGCAGTCATGGTTGAGATCTGTTGGTGTCAATTGTTCTACAATCTAAGAAGTTTCCAATAATGGTAGAAAATATGGCCGAAGGAGGTCCACATTGAATACTGGATGCAGACCAAGGAAGGGTGGAGTGTTGAGCTCAAAATCATTGCTACCCACAGGATTAGTGATAGTGTAAGGCCCATAACGAAGTGGGAGAAGCTTCTTATGGGGCCCGGTGAGACATTCCTTCTACAGATGTAACCATAATTTGTCGCCAACCTAAAACTGGTGTGGTACCCTGTGTTGATCATGCCACTTCTTGTACTTAGCATTAGATTTCTTCAAAATATCATGGACCTGTTGGTGGATGTGTTGAATCCGCTCAATGAATCTGGTGGCTTTTTTTATCATGGAATGATCATGGGAAGAGTATGTATGTGTGGTGGCAAGAGGGAGTGCAACATCAATGGGTCCCAAGGGTTGGAATCCCATACCCACCTGAAATGGGATATGGTCGGTGGAACTATGGAGATCCATGTTGTAATTGTGTTGGACATAGAGGATACTCTCGTCCCATGTACTTGGATTCTTAGAATTGTACATGCGCAGGATGTGCACAATCATTTGATTGATGACTTATGTTTGGCCATTGGTTTAGGGGTGGAAAGCAATGGATTTTGTGAGCTCGGTGTCCAACAAAGACCAGAGAATTGACCAAAAGGTGTTGAGGAACCTGTTGTCTCGATCAGAGATGATGGTTTTTCATATCCCAAAGTGGACCCACACTCATTCAAAGAAGAGCTTGGTAGTATTTTCCACTGTCACATTCTTCTTACAGGCTGTGAGGATGTCCATCTTCGAAAACTAATCAACGAACACAAACACACAATCATTTCCTTGCTTGGTGGATGGAAAGATATACATGTAAACCATTAAGACAGATTTCCAAGGCATCTTGGGAATAGGAAGAGGGGTATATAAGCCTTGCTTCTTGACGGTTGGATTGGAAATGTCACAGGAAGTGCAAGATCTGATATACTTGTTGACGTCCTGTTGAAGTTTTGGCCAGTAAAAATGTTTCTGAAGAACGACCACAATTTTCTCTACGCGAAAATGTCTTGCCACCTGACTGTAGTGGGATTCCCAAATCATGTTTGCATGCTCTCTTGTAGGAACACAGAGATGGCCCAGTTTTCATAATAATTTGTCCTGAATGTAAAAATAAGTGACAGTTGCACCTGTACCCAAGAGATGATATGTGGTGGCGAAGTCTAGATCTTGTTAATAAAGTTGGGGCCACTCAGAGGCTTCATGTACACAGGAATGAGTATAGTGGTGAGTGTAGCCATAGGGGGGCGACTGAGGAAGTCAACAACACGATTGGAGATACTTTTCTTATATTTTATGTTGAGATGAAATTGTTGCAGGTAGGTGGACCACTTCTGATGGAGGTCGTTCTGCAATTTCCCCTGTGTTTGTATGAACTGGAGAGGCTTGTGATCAATGTGCATGATCGTCTCTTTCCCCAGAATGTAATGTTTCCATTGACGACAGGCTTGTACAATGGAACACATTTCCTTGTCATAGGTGGGGTATTTTCATACATTATCGAAGAGTGTCTCACTATGGTATGCCACCAGATGCCCGTGTTGAGTGAGAACAATTCCCACAACATAGTTAGATGCATCAGTCTTAATCTTGAATGGTTACTGCAGATCGGGAAAGGAGAGTACCAAATTTGAGCACAAGCGATGTTTCAGATCATCGAATGCTCATTGTTTCTACTTTCCCCACACGAACTTGTCCCTACCACCTCCTTTGTTCACCTGTATGAGGGCCCATGCAATATGGGAGAATCACAACATGAACCTTCAGTAGAAGTTGGCTAGCCTAAGAAAGCTCTGAAGCTCGGTCAGTGTGGTCGAGGCTAGCCGGTCACAGATGACTTGGATATTAGCTGGATCAACATGTACCCCATGCTCATAAAAAATGTAGCCCAATTATTGGACTATGTTCATGCCAAAAGATCATTTTTCCAAGTTGGCATACAACTTGTGCTGTTACAGAGTGCTCAAAACCTATTGAATATGTCGCATGTTCTCTTTCCACGTTCTATTGAAGATGAGGATGTCATCCAAATATACCACCAAAAAAAAGTTTGTGAAGGGTCTCAATACATCATACATCAACCTCGTGAAAGCGGTTGGTGCATTTGTTAAGCCAAAGGGCATGACTAGCCATTCGTAGAGGCCTTCTTTAGACTTGAAGGTTGTCTTCCATACATCAGTTGGTTCGATGGGAACCTGGTGGTAGCCAAAATTTAGTTCAATATTGTTGAATAACTTTTCCCCCTTGAGTTGGTCAATAAGTTCATCAATCCTAGGAATGGGGTAGTGGTTCATGACTATGATTTTGTTTAAGGCTCTGTAATCAATGCAGAGTCACCAAGTCTTGTCCTTCTTTTGCACCAGTACAATCGAGCTTCTGCAAGGGGAGGAGTTGGGTCTGATGTGCCTCTTTTTAATAAGATCTCAGATCTGATGCCTAATTTCATCATTCTCCATTAGGGAGCGTCGATAGACTAGTCCATTAGGTAGAGGTGCGTCGGGGATCATATCAATTGTATGCTTGACTTGGCAGTGTGTCAGTACCCCTGTAGGTGAGGAGAAGATGTCTCTATATTCTTCCACGATCCCATCCACTTTATTCTTCTACAAAGAGAGGCGTTGAGTAGAGGCCACGGATGTGGCTGTGACCTTCTACTTACTGTGAGCATGGATCACAAAGAACATGAAATTCCCATTTTTTGAAATGACCTTACTGCATTGCTTAGCAGATATTAAAGAAATAGAAGTAGGAAACGCTACCTTTGGGATCCTGTACAATTGTCTACCCAAAATAATAATAACACTACAGGGTCTAGACTCATACACAGCATGACTCTTCCACAAATATGATTGTCCTAAAATAACATCACAAACTTCAAGGGGATAAATATCACAGAGTACTTAATCTTTGAAAGGCTTGATGTCATAGGGAAGACAACATTGTTAGTTTATACGAAGATCTCTTCCTGGGTGAAGCCAGTGGATGATGTAGGGTTGCGGGTGTGGTGTTGTTGGCAGGTCTAGATTCTTGATGACCTCTACTGAAATCAGGTTCTTCTGACTACCATTGTCGACAATGAAATGAATCGGATCCCCCTTGACCCACATATGCAAGTGAAAGAGGCATTCCCCTTCCTCTTGTTCTTCTGGTTCATTCAGATGGACTTTGGTGGTAGCAATAGTGGCACTTGGTTCAACATCGATAATATGATTCCCTCCTTTAAGACTTGACTCAGAATTAGAATTGGCCTCTGACTCAAAATCCTTCAGCTCGACCATGAGGGACTGCTTGGAGAGGCATTCTTCGGTGTTGTGCCAAGAACTTTTATGGTACTCACACCATTTTCTCGTGTCCTTATTTGTCTTCTCATTTCCGTTTTTGTGTTGCAGCTTGGACTAGTTATCCTGAGGGAAGCCATCTCAACTTGGTCCCTTGTTGTGTGGGTTAGGGTTTCCTTTTCCCTGCTTCGGATGTGAGGGATTTGCAGATCCAAACTCTCGTCATTTATGCTTAAATTTATGCTCGATCTTAACAACGTATCTATAATTCATTCCCAAATAGACGATCTCCAAGAAATCCATTTATGTTTGAATGTATCTATGCAAACAGTCGTTGTATTTGAGCACCAGATGATGCTCATAGTCTTTGATACCAAATTTGGTGTGTAGGGTATGGAAAATATTGTGAAATATGGTATTGTCTGGTCCCTTTCTTGATGTAGGGTGGTCCATCTAGTGTACTGGTCCTCGTAGCTTCCAAAAGGGTAGTATTTTTATTTAATGGTGTCCCTGAAGGAATCCCATGTAGGGGCCACCACAAACATTGTAGATTCCTCCACGACCCTTTGCTAAGAGTAAGTATCCCACCAGTCTTTAACATGGGGAACGTTCTTGAGAAGTGCAAAAGTGATATTTTCCCTAAAGAAAAAATTGTGGACCGAAAAATATCCTTCGAGCAGATTCAACCATTTATCTACAACATCTACATCTATCAGTCCTTAAAATAATGGAATATCAAAAATTACCTGTACCTTGAAGGGGGTTTCTTGGACGCTTGATGAATATGTTTCTCCTATGGGAAGTCGTCGAAGGATCTGCGTGAAGGTGTCCATCATTTTGTTCCTTTGTCGCATGAGGGCTTCATCAAGCAACATTTTAATACGATATCCCGCTCCATCATCTTTATTTTCTTCCCCCATGGGTTTTTTTCGGCCTCGATGCAATAGATATGGTAATGGATTGATTGATTCGAGTCTCAACTTCTTATACCCAGATCGTTTCGGGGACATGCACAAAGAAAAATAAATGAAGAGCACATCGCTCTGATACCACTGATCCAAATTTAAGAGTGGAACGAACTGATTAATAGACTAAATACAATAAACACAGAGATATGGAGAATAACACAAATATCCATTGAACAATATCTTCTATTAAATAATAAAATAGGTTGAAACTGTAAAACTACAGAACTAAAAACTTGCTCGAATGGTGGTAGCTATATATGAGAAGAGATGTGGCTGGTACATGCATCCATCTGAGTAGAATGGGTTACAATGAGGCTCCATAGGCATTTTTTATATTACTCATGAATTCCAAATCCCTATACATCCAAAAACCTAACCCTAGAAGGTGAAACGCCAAAACTCATGTGGGCCCTATAGGTAAGTTGGTGTAATTTGGTACCTCAACTTCCTAGGGCCGTAAATTTTGTATACAACCTTCGTTTTAGGCGTGTGATAGCCCGTTGGAAAGGTCTTTCAGAGAACTACACATTCTGTCATAAAAATATAACTCTATTTCTAGTTTGACTATGGCGAGCAAAAAAAGCAACGTTTAGAGCCCTAAAACAACTCGAGAAGTACAACAAGATGTGCTGACATGAAAACATACAAAATAAGCCAATTGGATTAGGCGAGAGGCCACCCATATCCACCTAGAGGATTTGTGGGGATTCAAACAACCCCAGAAGTGTAGAACCCACAATTACAAAGCAGTACAGAAGAACTTGTTGAACAAAAACAGACATGAGGAGCCAATTGGAATAGGTGGGTGGCCACCAATATCCACCTGGATCATACAAGGTGAAAATTACTTCATGTTTCTTATTGATGAATACTCTAGAATGACATGGGTTACATTTCTAAAAGAAAAATATGAAGTGTTTCATAAGTTCAAAACATTCAAATCATTGGTTGAAAATGAAACCGAAATGCTTGATATCAGACAGAGGAGGTGATTTTATCTCAAATAAATTTGAATAGTTTTGTGAGCTTCATGGAATGAAGAGACATTTTAGTTGCAAGGGATCCACATTAGAATGAATTGGTAGAAAGGAAGAATCAAAAAGAACAAGAGATGGCTATAACAATGTTAAATGAAGCTAAGTTATCAGACATGTATTGGAGAGAGGCAATCAACACCGCAATCTACATTCTCAATAGAGGGGAAATTAGAGTTAAACACAACAAAAAACCTTATGAATTATGGAAGGGTAGACCAGAAACAACTAAATACTTTAATGTATTTGGAAGCAAGTGCTACATAAAAAGAGATGACGAGGACTTGAGAAAAATTGAATCCATAATTGATGAAGGTTTCTTTCTTGGTTATTCATCAAGAATCAAGGTTTATCGATGTTACAATAAAACATTGGGAAAAATCATAGAGACTTCCAATGTGAAAATCGATGAAGTTGAGCATAATAAGGTGAAAACACATGTTCAAACAAAGGATCCAAGCTGCAAAGAAGAAGAAGAAGAAATAGAACATCAAAATACAAAGACACGATCTATATTTTTTAAAAGAATCATTCAAAAAATAAAATTCTTGGTGATAAAGATACGGGAGTGAAAACTAGAAGAATATTATAAAGTGGACCAAAGCATGCAAACTTATATTTTCTATCTAAAATATAGCCTGATAAATTTACAAAAACTAGTGAAGACAAGCATTGGATTGATGCCATGGAAGAAGAGTTGAATGAAACTGAGAAGAATGATAGTCGACATGGCAACTTGTTCCAAGACCAAAAGATAAAAATGTGATTGGCACCAAGTGGGGTTTTAGGAACAAATTGAATGCAAATGTACAAGTAATAAGAAATCAAGCAAGATTAGTTTGTAAAGGCTATGCTCAAGTTGAAGGTACTGATTTCGAAGAAACCTTTTCCCTGGTTGCAAGAATAGAAACTATCATAATGTTTTTGGAATTTGTGTGTTTCAAGAACTTAAAAGTCTATTAAATAGATGGAAAGTATGCCTTTCTCAATGGAAATTTAGAGAAAGAAGTATGCATTGAACAACCAAAAGGATTCTTATTATCAGAAAATAAGGATCATGTATGCATATTGAAGAAATCACTTTATGGGATAAAACAAGAACTTGGATCTTGGTATTCAAGACTTGACAAATATCCACAACAAGAAGGTTTCAAAAGAGGAATTGTTGAAAGTAATATCTACATCGATACAATAAAATAAAATCAATTGATTGTTGAGTTCTATGTAGATGACATCATTTTTGGAGGCAGTATGAACAAGATGTGCCAAGAGTTTGCAATAGAAATGCAAAAGGAATTTGGGATGTATATTCTTGGTGAATTGTCATTCTTTCTTGGTTTACAGATTTCTCAATTCTACAAAGGAATATTCATTTCACAAACCAAGTATATCAAGGAAATGTTGAATAAGTTCATAATGGAATATTATGCACCGGTCAGCACACCCATGGTCACAAGTTGTAAGTTGAGAAAAATGATGAATCTTCGAAAGAAAATCAACATTGTACAAGAAATGATTGAAAACCTTCTATATATGATAGCATCAAGGTTAGACATTATGAAAGTAGTAGGATTGGTTGCACAGTTTCAATCTACACCAAAATAAAGTTATGTGCAAGCAGTGAAAAAAATATTCAAATATATAAAAGGCACCTTGGAATTCATCTTGTGGTACTCAAGAGGTGAATATTTTACTCTAACAGTGTATACGAATGTGGATTGGGAATACAATGTTGATGATAGGAAAACTACAAGTGGAGGATCATTCTTTCTAGGAAATAGTCTAATGTCTTGGTAGAGCAAGAAACAACGTTAAGTTTCTCTATCCACAACGAAGGCCAAGTATATAACAGCAACATGATGTTTCACACAAGTTCTTTAGATGAAGTAGACATTGACATATATTAAGGTAGAATATAATCATCCACTATCAATAATTTGTGACAACACAAGTGCAATAAATATTTCAAAGAACCATGTTATGCACTACAAAACAAAGCATATTCCAATCAAGTATCACTTCTTAAGAGAACAAATAGAGAAATAGAATTTCAAGTTGGAATATATTGTCACCAAAGAACAGATTGTGGATATTTTCACAAACCCTTTGCCAAGGAGACATTTGAATATATTAGACAAAAATTGGGAGTAATATACATCTCATCACTAAGTGCTTAAGAGAAACCACAAGCTTGGGGGGAGCATCCCTTTTCCATTGATGTCAAAGGGGGATAGTTGCATACAAAGGGAGACTTGCAAATATGGGGAGAGTTTCATATAGGGGGAGTTGAATAAAGGGAGAGAGTTGCATACAAGGGGGGAATTCTTTCTATGCCTGGTGGACTATGTGTTTCGTTGCAAGTTTTCCATCAATGACAAAGGGGGAGATTGTTGGAATTATTGCCAATGATGTCAAAGGATTAATTTTGTCATTAATTTCATATTATGGGTTTACAAGTACACACAATATTTCTAAGATTGATTTATATATAGCTTTACAAGTATATTAAAAAAAATGGGTGCACATGAAAAAGTAAAAAATGAAATGGTGGTTTCAAACACATGGATTTGGAAGCCCATGGTATTTTCTCATGGTATTTGGAAAAGTGAAATTAAAAAAAGGGGAATTAATTATTTAATTAATGGGTGTTGTGTCTTTTTGAATTGGCATGTCCCTTCATGAAGGGTTATTATAAAGTATAAAAAGAGAAAGTATTGAGAGAAATTTTGTGGGTGAAAAATGTAATAACATTTGAATAAGTGGATGAGCAAAGATTGAATATCATTACAAAATTAGAGAGTTGTGAAATCATTGTCAAGTCAGCTTGGCATTATCGCTATAACTTATTTTTTGGGATGTTTCAGACCATGAAATTTTGAGGAGATAGAGGTGAGATCTATGGGTTGATGTGGTTAAATTTTCAGATGTTGTTTTGCTATACTTTTTAATATATGTCATGTGGAAGATAGGATTTCAAATTAGTCCTGTAGTTAGTTTCAAATAGGTCAGTTTGGAATTTTCGCTATAACTTTATTTCCGGGACTTTTTAGACTGTGAATTTTTTAGGGATCTAAGGAGACATATAAAAGTACTTCAAGTAAAAATTTAAAACTTTGGTTCGTTATACCTTCTAGGATATACCCTGTGGAATTAAGGATTTATAAATGTGATCTAGATTTAGGAGAGGAATGAAATGATTAACAAACTGAATACAATAAACACAGAGATATGAAGAATAACACAGACATCTAGTGAACAATATCTTCTATTGAATAATGAAATAGGTTGAAACGGTAAAACTGTAGAACTGAAACACTTGCTCGAATGGTGGTAGCTATATCTAAGAAGAGATATGGCTTCTACGTGCATCTTTCTGAGTAGAATGAATTACAATGAGGCTCTAGAGGCCTTTTTGATATTACTCATGAATGCCAAAACCCTAGACATCCAAAAACCTAACCCTAGGAGGTGAAATGTCAAAAGTCATGTGGGCCCCTATGGGTAAGTTGGTACCTCAACTTTCCAAGGTCGTAACTTTTGCATACGACCTCCATTTTAGGAGGGTGATAGCCCGTTGGAAATATATTTCATAGAAATGCACATTCCATTGTCAAAATCTGAATCCATCCATAGTTTGAATGTGGTGAGCCAAAAAAACATTGTTTAGGCCTCCAAAACGGCCATGGAAGTACAACACAATGTGCTGACATGAAAACATACAAAATAATCCAGTTGGATTAGGTAACAGGACACCAATATGCACCTGGAAGATGTGTAGGGATTCAGACAACCCCAGAAGGGTAGAACCCACAATTACAAATAAGTACAGAAGAATGTGTTGAACTAAAAATGGACAAGAGGAGAGAGTTGGAATAGGTGGGTGGCCACCAATAACCAACTGGATCAATCCTCCCCCCTTAAGAAGCAATGGTATCCATTGCATTGAGTTCCCCCATCAGGTGAGGAAACTTCTGTTGGATTTGGCTTCAGGTGAGCCACTTGCCTTGGTGTAGGAGTTGCCCTGCCTTGACAAATTGATAAAGTTGGATCCTCTGTTGGCGAGTTCCCTTGAACTATGTGTCCACTATATGATCAGTGGATGCTTGTTCCATGCAGCCGGGGTTGAGCTCTGTGGGTGTCAGTTATTTTTTTTTTATCTCTGGGGTGTCCAATAATGGTGGAAAATATGATCGAAGGAGGTCCACATTGAACACAGGGTGCAGGCTGAGGAAGGGTGGAGTGTTGAGCTCAAAATCTTTGATACCCATAGCCTTGGTGATAGTGTAAGGCCCATAGCGAAGTGGGCGGAGCTTTTGATGGGGCTATGTGAGACGATCCTTCTGTAAATGTAGCCAGACTTTGTTGCCAACTTGAAACTAGTGTGGTACCATGTGTTGATCATGGCATGGTTTGTACTTAGCATTGGATTTCTGCAAAATATCTTGAACCTATTGGTGGATGTGTTGAATCTTCTCAATGAATCTAGTGGCTTTGTCGATTGCTAGCTGATCATGGCAAGATTATGTCTGGTTGGTGGCAAGAGGAAGTGCAACATCAATGGGTCCCAAGGGTTGGAATCATAGACCCACCTGAAATGGGCTATGGTCAGTGGATCTATGGAGAGCCCTATTGTAACTATGTTGGACATAGAGGAGACTCGCGTCCCATGTACATGGATTCTTAGAATTGTACATGCGCAAGATGTGCACAATCATATGATTGACAACTTTTGTTTGGCCATCGATTTAGGGGTGGAAAGCAATGGATTTTGTGAGTTTGGTGTCCAATAGAGACCAGAGACTTGACCAAAAGGTGTTGAGGAACCTGTTGTCCTAGTCAGAGATGATGGTCTGTGGTATCCCAAAGTGGACCCACACTCGTTCTAAGAAGAGATTTGCAGTATCTTCCTCTGTGATATTCTTCTTGCAGGCTGTGAGGATGGTCATCTTCGAAAACCGATCAATGACCAAAAATACGCATTCATTTCCTTGCTTGGTAGACAAAAGGCTAGACATGTAATCCATTGAGATGGATTCCCAAGGATTCTTGGGAGTAGGAAGAGGGGTGTATAAGCCTTGCTTATTGATGGCTGGCTTAGAAATGGCACATGTAGTGCAAGATCTAATATACTTGCTAACGTCTTGTCGAAGTTTTGGCCAATAAAAATGTTTCTGAAGAATGACCACAGTTTTCTCCACACCAAAATGTCATGCAATCCGATTGTAGTGGGCTTCCCAAATCATATTTTCACGCTCACTTATAGGAACACAGAGATGGCCCAGGTGGAATAAGAGTCTATCCTGAATGTGAAAATCGGTGACAGTTTCTCCTATACCCAAGAATTGATAGGTGGTGGTGAAGTCTGGATCTTGTTGATAAAGATGGGGCCACTTAGATGTTTCATGTCCATAGGAATGGAGAAAAATGGTGAGTGCAACCACAGGAGGTCGACTGAGGAAGTCAGCGACATGATTTGAGATACATCTCTTATACTTGATGTTGATATGGAACTGTTGTAGGTAGGTGGACCACTTTTGATGGTGGTCGTTCTGCAATTTCCCCTGTGTCTGTATGAACTACAAATACTTGTGATCAATGTGTATGATCGTCTCGTTTCCCAGAATGTAATGTTTCCATTGATGAAAGGATTGTAAAATGGAATACATTTCCTTATCATAGGTGGGTTATTTCCGTAAAGTATCTGAGAGTGTCTCACTATGGTATTCCACCGAATGACCAAGATAAGTGAGAATTGTGCCCACAACATAGTCAGGTGCATCTATCTCAATCTCAAACGGTTGTTGTAGATTGGGAAAGGAGAGTATTGGATTTGATCACAAGTGATGCCTTAGATCATCAAATTCTCATTTTTTTTCCTTCCCCCACACAAAATTGGCCCTTCCACCACCCTTGGTCACCTGGCTAATGACCTATGAAATATGGGAGAATCCCAACACGAACCGTCGGTAGAAGTTGGCTAGTCCCAAGAAGCTTCGAAGCTCGGTCAGTGTGGTTGGGGCTGGCCAATAATGGATGACTTGGATCTTAGTTGGATCAACATGTACCCCATGCTCATCAACAATGTAGCCCAAGTATTGGACCATGTTCATGCCAAAAGAGCATTTTTCCAAGTTGGCATATAGCTTGTGTTGTCGTAGAGTGCTAAAAACCTATTGAATATGTCACATGTGTTCCTCCCACTTTCTATCGAAGATGAAGATTTCATCCAAATATACCACCACAAAAGAGTTAGTGAAGGGTCGCAATACATCATCCATCAACCTCATGAAAGTGGTTGGTGCATTTTTTAAGCCAAAGGGCATGACTAACCATTCGAAGAGATCGTCTTTAGACTTGAAGGTTGTCTTCCATACATAAGTTGGTTCGATGGGAACATGGTGGTAGCCATAATTTAGGTCAATCTTGTTGAAGAACGTTTCCCCCTTGAGTTGGTCAAGAAGGTCATCAATCCTGGGAATGGGGTAACGGTTCCTTACTGTGATTTTGTTTAAGGCTCTGTAATCAATGCAGATTCGCCAAGTCTCGTCCTTCTTCTACACCAATACAATCGAGTTTTTTCAAGGGGAGGATTTGAGTCTAATGTGCCCCTTTTGAAGAAGCTCTTGGATCTGACGCCTGACTTCATTATTTTCGATCAGCGAGCAACGATAGACTGGTCCATTAGGTAGAGGTGCGTCGAGGGTTAGATCAATTAGATGCTTGACTTGGTAGTGTGTTGGTACCCTTGTAGGTGAGGATAATATGTCTCTGTATTCTTCCACAATCCCATCCACTTGCATTTTTTGTAAAGACAGGCTCTATGTAGAGACCATGGATGTGGCGGCGACCTTCTTCTTACTGTGATCACAGATCACAAAGAAGATGAACTTCCCGATCTGTGAGATGAACTTACTGCATTGATTAGCAGAGATTAAATAAATAGCAGTAGGCATCGCTACCTCTGGTATCCTGTATAATTGTATACCCAAAGTAATAATAACACTGCGGGGTCTAGACTCATACACATCATGATGCTTCCAAAACTATGGTTGTCCTGAAGGAACTGTTGGTAGTATGGATATCGTTACAGCAAAACCCATAAGTGATTGGTAAACTCACCACCACCATATTTCAAGGATCCACGAGAGGCGATTAGTCCCTTGTCATGATACACCAGGGAGCGCTGACTACTTGCAATTTCGTGCAACAATCTCCCCCTCAGCGCGAGCCGAGTGTGTATCGAACTCGTGACCTCTAGATCTGATACCATTTGTTGGTAGTACAGTTGTTTTTACACCAAAACTTGCAGGTGATTGGTAAAATCACCACCACTAGATTTTAAGGATCCACGAGAGGCGATTAGTCCCTTGTCAGGATACATCGGGGAGCATTAACTACTTGCAATTTCATTCAACAGGAACATCACAAACTTCAAGGGGAGAAATATCAAACAGTACCTCATCTTTGAAAGGATTGATGTTGTAGGGAAGATGATATTGTTGGCTGACACGGAGATCTCTTCCTTGGTAAACCTAGTCGATGGTGTAGGTTTGCGGGTGTGGTGTCGTTGGTAGGTCCAGCTGCTTAACAAACTCTATTGAAATCGGGTTCTTTTGACTACTGCTATCGATAATGAAATGAAGCGGAGACCCCTTTACCCACATCTATGAGTGAAAGAGGTGTTCCCCTTCCTCTGGTTCTTCTGGCTCACTTGGCCGAAATTTGGTGGTAGTGACAGTGGAACTGGGTTCAGCATCAATAATCTGTTTCCATCCTTCATGATTTGATTCAGAATCAGAATCATCCTCTGACTCGGAAGCCTTCAGTTCGACCATGAGTGACTGCATGGAGTGGCATTCTTTGGTGTTGTGCCAAGGGCTTTTATGGCACTCACACCATTTTCCCGTGTCCTTCTTCATCTTCTCATTGCCATTCTGGTGTTGTGGCTTGGACTAGTTGTCCTAAGGGAAGCCATCTCAGCTTGTTCCCTTGTTGTGTGGATTGGGGCCACCTTTTCCTTGCTTCATCTTTGAGGGGTTTGCAGATCCAAACTCTCACATTTTTTTCTTAAATTTCTGGTCGATCTTGACCGTGTATCTATAAGTCGTTCCCAATGAGGCAATGTCCAGAAACTCCATTTCTGTTTGAATATATCTATGAAAAAAACCACAGTATTTTAGCACTAGATGAAGCTCAAAGTATTTGATACCCAATTTGGTGTGCAGGGTATGGAAAATATTGGTGAAATATTGTTGGATTACTGAGAGGGGGGGTGAATCAGTAATAGAGCAATGAGGTCCCTTTTAACCATATAATCCAAGTGCTATATCAATGAAGCATTATTATCCAATAACTGCAGAGTAAATAAGCAATGAACAAATGAAGAATCATACACATACATAGTACACCAGTGTTTTACGTGGAAACCCAAATCGGGAGAAAACCACGGAATGCTTTTTCTTATATGTCTTGAAGAATTACATTCATTGGAAACACCAACTTCCTTTGTTTTCCAGCTGCAACTGGAAGGAGGCTCCAACCCCCTAGTTTCTCAGGCTACAATCTAAGGGAAGCTCCAACTCCCCAATTCTCTGGCTACAACCAGAAGGAGGCTACAACCCCCTATGTTCTTCAGCTACAACCGGAAGGTGGCTACAACCACCTGTCATTGCCCCGTCCTACCACCCTGAAGTAGAAGTATAATGATGGAACCGTTGTCACACTATCACTGTGAGATATACCACTGTAAACTTGTACCAATAAATCTGAACCATGCATCAACCATGCATCAACCTGTAATCAACCTGTACCATAAACAAGTGCATCAACCATGCACCAACCTGTAATCAACCTGTACCATAAACAAGTGCATAAACCATGCACCAACCTGTAATC
>ML781241.1:44111-81652 GCA_009831015.1 Picea engelmannii
ACAGATCTGTCAAAACCTTCCACATTGCATATGGTGTGGTTTTCCCATGGAGACTTGAGACAATGTGGTCTCGTACTCCCTCCAACAGAATCCTCCTCGCCTTTTCTACTTTCTTTTTCCATGCATCAAGATTTGCAGTGTCTATCGCATCCGGCTTAGGAACATCTGTGTCAATGTAACCCTTCAAGCCATTGTCTTCGAGCACTGCCTCCATCCTGTCCTTCCATGCAATGTAGTTAGAGTTGCCCTCGAGTGCATACTCCAACCTCAAGCCATTGAAAGACATTTCGATCTTGAATCAAGTGTCGCACCAAGAAAATATTGCAAATTTGAATGTTATCCAACCCAAAACGCAACCCCTTCACTTTCCCCTTGCCCTGGGAGGTTCGCACCCCACCTGAGAGCAACCTGAGGGAAGTTCGTACCCTGTTTGTGTATAGCCTGCGAACTTGCCTATCAAGTTCGCACCCTGCTAGTGTATTCACCTGCGAGAATGCCCTAGAAGTTTGCACCCTGCTCCACTGTTAGGATGAGGAAAGTTCGCACCCTGCTAGTGTATTTGCCTGCGAGAATTCCAATGAAGTTCGCACCCTGCCTTTGTCTAGGGTGCGAGAATTTATGTTCTTGAAAACACGGGAAGTTTTCAGTACTAGAGTTCACACCCTGCTAGAGACGGGACCTGCAAGAATGCAATTATGTTCGCACCTCACTTCCGTCACTCCGTGGCCTCCGTGGCTCTGATACCGTGTAGAAAATTCGATACCCAAATGAGTATTCCTACGATTCTCCTGATCTAACAATTTCCGCCACTTGTTAAATACAGAATCGCTTCTACTATTATTATTGCGGAAGCAATTAAACCATGATCACAACCACAATGCATAAAGTGAAATATCAATAACACACAACACAGAAGTTTTACCGGGAAAGCATAAAGCTAAAAACCCCAACTATCATATATTATGTATATCATGAATCATGAAACAATCTCATACAAAACTCTAATCCAAGAGCTCTCAATACAATACAATCGTCTCACACTGTCATACACAAATTAGCAAATGCATGCGCCAATTCCTGTGTCCAGACAGCCTGCCTCCTCTGCACAAACTCTGCAATCTGAATTCTCACAATGAACCGAATGAATCTGATTGCCTCGTTTGCACATGCTCATAAGCATATCCACTGCATGTGTGAACAAATCACAACTGATAGCCAAACTGTCCCTTTCACCTGTTATCTCAATTGGTGTCCATTGGAATGACATGCATGTAGTTAACCGTGGCGAATCTTCAGTTGCATGCGAGTTAACTGATTGTGGATTAATGAATAATTAATTCACTGAACTCACACTAATACAACTAAGCTTAACTCACTTAACTACACTTATAATTCTATTACAATTCCAAATCACTCAGTTATGAATGAGATAATAGATTAATATTTATTGTCTAATTTAATTAAGGGAAAACTAAATTAGACACATGTTTCTTGTTGACTTTTCAACATACATCAATGACAACCAACCTTAATCAACAAATATGGTATTGTCTAGTCCCTTTCTTGACATAGGGTGGTCCATCTGGTGTACTGGTCCTTGTAGCTTCCAACATGGTAGTATTTTTTTTTAATGGCGTCCCGGAAGGAATCTCGTGTAGGGGCCACCACAAACATTGCAGATTCCTCTACGGACCTTTTCTCAGAGTAAGTATCCCACCATTTTTTAACATGGGGAACAACCATGAGGAGTGCAAAAGTTATATTTCTCCTATCGGAAAAATTGTGGACCGAAAAATACCCTTCGAGCAGATTCAACCATTTATCTACAACATATATCAAAATTTACTTGTATCTTTAAGGGGTTTGCATGGCCACTTGATGAAGATGGTTCTCATGTGGGAATTTTTCAAAGGATATGCGCGAAGTTGTCCATCATTTCGTTCCTTTGTCATGCGATGACTTCCTCAAGCAACATTTTAATAGGATCTCCTACTCCATAATATTTCTTTTTGTCCACCATGGGTTGTTTTCAGGTTCGGCGCGACCGATATTGCAATGGATCGATTGGTTCGAGTCCCAACTTCTTGTACCCAAATCTTGTCGATGACATGCACGAAGAAATATAAATGAAGAGCAGACCGCTCTGATACCACTGATATGGATTTAGGAGTGAAACAAACTGATTAACAGACCGAATACAATAAACACAGAGATATGAAGAATAACACGGATATCCAGTGAACAATATCTTGTATTGAATAATGAAATAGGTTGAAACTATAAAACTGCAGAACTGAAACACTTGCTTGAATGGTGGTAGTTATCTCTGAGAAGAGATGTGGTTTCTACGCGTATCCGTCCGAGAAGAATGAATTACAATGAGGCTCTAGATGCCTTTTTGATATTACTCATGAATGCCAAAACCTTAGACATCCAAAAACCTAACCCTAGGAGGTGAAACATCAAAATTCATGTGAAACCCTATGGGTAAGTTGGTACCTCAACTTCCCGGGGTCGTAACTTTTGCATACTGCCTCTATTTTAGGTGTGTGATAGCCTATTGGAAAGGTCTTTTAGAGAAATACACATTCTGTCATCAAACGCTAGATTAGTTTACAGTTTGACTGTGGCGCACAAAAAAACATTATTTAGGCCTCCAAAATAGTCCTGGAAGTACAACAAGATGCATTGACATGAAAACATATAAAATAAGCCAGTTGAATTAGGTGAGAGGCCACCAATATCCACCTGGAAGATGTGTAGGGATTCATACAGCCCCAGAAGTGTAGAACCCATAATTACAAAGAAGAACGTGTTGAACTAAAAATGGACAAGAGGAGTCAGTTGGAATAGGTGGGTGGCCACCAATAGCCAATTGGATCAACATGGTCCTAAAATCAATTTCAAGCAGGTCATCTTTGCATTTTCTCTATAACTTCTTTTTTGGGACTTTTCAAACTGTGAAATTTTCATGGATTTAAGGAGACATATCAAAGTACCTCAGGTAACAATTTTATAATCAATTTTGCAAAATTGGATACTTGGCATGTTGTCCAAGTTCATTCTTGGAAAGAGCCCAAAACAACAAGATTTGGGAAAGTTACCAAAAATTTCATTTGGAAATTCAAATTTTGGTCAAACTCGGTGAAGGAAGAAGTGGAAAGAGGATTGATTCAAGGTAATGTGAATGTCATCATATTTTGAGGAAGTTATATATACTAAAGAATAAATTGTAACTTTAAGGTTGGTGCCACTCAAACAAAGAGATTGGTGTCTCTTGCTAAGTTGGTGCTTAGCGGTGGGGATTGGTGTATCTAGTAGATTGGTCTCTATGAAGATATATAAGAGTAGGTTGGTGCCTACCAGGGTTTGTACCAGTGGGTATTGGTGTCTCCAGTAGGTCGGTGCCTACAAATATTTGTAACAGTAGGTTGGTGCCTACAAACAATTATAAACAATTTTTTTGTGGTTTTCTCTCAAAAGGGTTTTCACGTAAATATTGTGTTCTATGTTCTGCAGTTAATATATTTCATATGTGATTGTTTTCATATGGTTGATGAATTTTTGAAAAAGCAAATAAATTGTCTTATAATGATTCACTCCCCCCTAGTATAAGTGTGTGATGAACAAATAGAATCTTCTTATGTAATAGAGTTGTAACTAATTCCTTTTGGGGGGTATTGAGTGGAAGAATAAAATGATGGAAACATGTGAGTAAAAGGGTTTTAAAAGCAAAACTCTTCTCTGGAGAAAGGGATGGCGTACTTGCCATTGAACTATTGTATATTTTATCATACTTTTAATGATTAAGTTGAGGATGATGTCTTTTGGAGAAACCTTTATGTATGAATGTAATATTTTATTTATCTAGACTTCTTTGATTGATACAATTTTCGTGTATATATATATATATATATATATATAGTTGTGGAATTTCTTTTGCAATGGATTAAGCTCTCCATTTGATATTTTAATTAGATATGAGAATGCATATGTGTTTTATAAATAACTTCTTATTTGGAAATGGTGTATGCATATGTGCTTATTACTTTACTGAATAAAGAACTATTTAATTTAATGCAGTGATTTATCACTCTATCTTTTATCTAATTTTGACTAAACTTGCTCCTAGCTCGGACAAATAGAATATTATCAGTATTTATTATTAGGAATAAGCATTATAGATATTATAGCAAGATTAGAAATATATATAGTTAGACGAATTTGTCTAAATTGATATATATTAAATTGATTATCCCATTTTAGGTGGCAACCAATCCCACAAACTGTTGGATATCGCTATCCCAAAATAAATCAAATCTAATTGGGATCTACCATCGAGCAATCCTCCCACATTGTTGGTATTAGGAATTTTTATGACTATCCACAATTTTTGCGCTAGGAGGGCCAAGTGATATGTATGGTTGGTAAAACATCCTAAAATTCCAAACCATCTCATTCATCTCATACCAAATCACTTCCATATAGAATCCCTCTTCAAAAACCTGCCAATGAAATTTCATAGCAAAAGAAAAGTGTAGTTTCTTATCCACCTATTCAAATAAAAAATCCACAAGATTTAGAATCTCAAAGTGACCTTGGTTCTACATTAAAAACTGAACTTGTAGACTCTAGAGTTTCTTAAGAACATTCATTGATTAATCCTCAACTACAATTGTTTATAATCTTGACCAGAGTTCAAAGGAAATAGTTTGGGATTTCACCCATTGAATTCATTATCCATGCAAAGGGTAACTAGTCTGAGAAAGCACAAACAAGTGTTATTAATTATTCCTCTTGAGCCAACCCTCTTTTTGAATTGTCAAATATTTTGCAAGGAGTAGAAGAGATTGAAATTCAAGTTGAAGGTGATGTTGATAAACTACCATATCCTCTAGAAATTCCTCCTCATACCCCTCTAGGGTCTCAACCAAGATGTTATCAAGGTAGTCTAAGAAAATATCCTTAGAGAAGTTTGAGGAAATATCCAAGAAGGAATATGGCTAATCAACCAAAAATATTGTGGCTTGCACCAGGATTTGTTGTAGTTATAGGACCTTCTCCTGATCTCCCCAAGCATCTGAAAAAGTTCTTACCCAAGTTTGGTCCTAATAAAAAACAATCACCTAAAGATCACATAATTAAATTCATGTTAGCAATTATTTTAATGAGTGTACAACATGAATATGTTGTTTGTCATTTGTTTCCATATACTTTTGAGAGAAAAGCATCCACTTGGTAGTTTGCACTACCACAAGGACCAATAAACAAATGGAATGAATTTGAAACCTCCTTCATGAAGAAATTTGGTGAGGATAAAACCCTAGGAACATTGGTGTTAGAATTTTCAAGAATTAAAATAAACCCAAAGGAAAAAATCATGGATTTTAATCAAATATTTTAACACTAATGAATGAAATTCTCAAATATTATAGGCCTACCAACAATGTAGTCATTTAATTTTATATTACATCTCTAGCTTCTTAGATTTCCATATTTGTTAAAAGAGATGAGAAAAACACATTAGTTGAAACTTTTCAAGAAGCTTTATATGTAGAAAAATAAATGATGTGAATTGTAGGTAAGTCGCTAGTAGAAGAAAAGAGAATTGTTCCACATGTCAAGAAACAAACCACAATAAAAAAATGTAGATGAAAAGAAATATAAACAAACTGTAGACATGGACAATCTTCAGAGAATAATTAAAAAACTCTTGAATGACATCATATATATTAAAAAGAGTCTAGGAGAATGTGCATCTTACAAAATGCCTTAGATACCATCTTTCAGAAGAAATACTCCATTGCCAAACAACCAAAACCCTCATACTCATGAAATTAATCTTGAGGAGTTCGCTCAAGCCAACTTATGTAAATCACATAATGTGAATCATTCAGAGAATACATGTCCAACATTTGTAAGTATGTTTAAATTTTTCACTTCTATGGAAGAAAAGGAAGAGATACAAATAGATTAAGATGTTCAAGAGGAGGAAGATCCCCCTACAATCAATGTTACATGGGATATATCCCATGGGATATATCCCATGGGATAATTGATGATGAAGAATATGGAACAACTGGAGAAATTTGTGTTGCAAAAACCAAAAGTGAAGGTCCTCCATCAAATTCAGGATCACCATCTACATCTTCTCCTTCCCAGAAATATTCATCTCCAAATAAATCAGTCACTGGTTTAGGTAAGTCTATTGTTATTTCTAATATTTTAGATTATGATCTAGTGAAGGATATCAAGAAAACAAGAGACAACATTTTCTTATAGGAACTGTCAAAATTAAAACTACAACAAGACAAATTACTTCAATCTTTAAGGAAAACTAATTCTGAAAATGAAACATCTACAACTAGAAGTAAAGATAAGGGGGAATTTTCCCATAATTTTTCTTCAAAAACTGTTAAGAAACTTAATGTAAATGATGTTTCAATAGGATAGTATTATAGTTCTCATACACCCCATTTCCTTTTGACATTTGAAATCCCTAAAGAGTACAAAGACATTTTTGCATGGACATATAGTGACTTAAAGTCCCATGACAACAAAATTGTTCAGCATGTAATTACAATTAAGAAGGATGTGAAACTTGTACAACATGAAATAAGAAAAATGCATCCAGGTTTGGAGCCTTAGATTAAAAAGGAATTAAACAAATTAATAGAGGATAAAATTATTTTCCATGTATGACATTATCAATGGGTATCAAACCTAGTTCCAGTATGAAAGAAGAACAGGGACATCAAAATCTGTATAGATTTTGCAGCATAAATAAAGCCTTGATAATTACCTTGTTTCGCCAATGGAACAGATTCTTCAATCTGTCTCAAGTGCTGAAATGTTATCTTTGTTGGATGGAGTTTGTGGTTACAATCAAGTTTTGGTGTCACACTCAGACCAATTGAAAACTACATTTCTAACAAAGTGGGGAACTTATGCATACAAAAAGATGCCTTTTGGTTTAATAAATGTAGGATCCACCTTCCAAAAGGCCATGGATATTATGTTTTGTGGTCTGATAAACAAATCAATAGTGGTTTATCTAGATGATGTCACAATTTTTTCAAAGAACAGAAAGATCATATACATCACCTTAGACATATTTTTTTTATCGGTGCAGAAGGTATGGGATATCCTTAGATCATAAGAAAACTATATTTTTTGTTGCAAAAGGTAAGAATTTAAGCTCTATTGTTTGAAATTTTGGTATAATGATTGATCCTAAAAGGATAAAAACAATCTCACAAATTACCTTTCCTCATAACAAAAAATCAATGCAGTCATTTTTAGGGAAGATTAATTTTGTAAGAAAATTTGTACCAAGTTTTGCAGAGATAGTAAAACCACTACATGATATGATCAAGAAAAAATATATTTTTAAATGGAGTAATAAATAATACGAATCATTCAATTCCATTAAAGAAGCAATTTCACAAGCACATTCTTTGATGAGTATGAATTTTGAGAAAAAAAATTATATTGTATACTTTTACTTCAAACTTGTCTTTCGCAATTGTCCTAACTCAAAACAAAATTGAATCTTTCAAAGTACCAATTTCATTTATGACTTTAAGACTTCGAGGTGCAGACTTGAATTATACTGAAGTTGACAAACCTGATTATGCATTCGTTAAGGTTGTAAATCATTTTAGGTCGTATTTGTTGAAGTCCCATACTAAATTGATTGTCCCACATGCCTCAATTTGAAATTTACTTGTGAAAAAGGACTTAGGTGACTGAAGAGATAATTGGATGATGATGCTTCAAGAATATGATCTCAAAATAAAACCTACAAAGATAGTTAGAGATCAAGGTTTGTGCAGACTTGTTTTGAAATCAGAAGGTTCACAAAAAAGTGAAGAAGTAGGATGGGAGAATGAATCTAAGATGAGTGCAAGGGAAGTTTATTATATTCCTATTTCTATTCATACTTGGTACTATAAGCCCAAGTATTACTTGACCCATGGTAATGCAACTCAGTACCTAGTACCAAAGGAAAAAAGATCTATAAGGTTGAAATCCACACAATATAATTAATAGATAGAGTGTTGTTTCGAAGAAACTATGATGTTTTTTTATTGATATGTTTGGAGAAGTCGGATGCAGAAAGAGTATTGGTTGAATTACATAACACTCCAACATGTGGACACTTTGGTGGTGATACTACTACCCATAAGATTCTACGTGTTGGTTACTATTGGCCAATTTTATTTAAGGATGCACACAGTTATGCTAGGAAGTGAAAAGTGTGTCAAACGTCTACAAGGAGAGAAAAGAAACCAACATTCCCATTGCAACCAATTATGGTGGAAGGTTCATTTGAACAGTGGGGTTTGAAAATTATTGGGGATATTACACCAAATTCATCTTAGCTCCACAAATGTATTCTTATTGCTACATATTACTTTACTAGATGGGAAAAAGCCATACCATTAAAGATTGTATACAGAAATTGGGTGATTTATTTCATATAACAATGCATCATCACAAGGTTTGGTGTCCCAAATTCTATTGTTTTTGATAATGATACTTATTTTAATTCTTTGAAATTGACTGGATTTTCATTGGAGAAAGGTATTACTATAAAATATGTTTCTAATTATTATCAACAATAAAATGGCTTACTAAAATCTATAAATAAAAATTTAATTTGAATTATTAAAAGAATAGTTAATGATCATCAGAAAATATGGCATAAAGCTCTCTCAAATGCAATATGGATAGACAGGGTAACACCCAAAGATGCATTATGTAACTCTCCTTTCTTCCCTTTTTTTATGGCAAAGAGGTTATCCTACCCCCTAATTTGTTTTTACCTTCCCTAAAATTAGCACAATCATCTATGGAAGATCCTTGCCCTGTAATGCATAAAAGAATTGAAACATTTTTAAAACTGGAAGAGCAACATGAAAAGGCCAAAAAAAAATTCATGAACATCAATAACTAATCAAAAGATGGTTCGATAAATATTCAGTGAATGACAAAGATTTTAATGTTGGAGACTCAATTTTGAAATGGGATAAGGCACATGAGATAAAAGGTAAACATACAAAAATTCAACGCATCAAGTTGGGACCGCTTCATATTTCTTCAAAAGTTGTCCCTTCAACATACATTTTACAATCATTGGTGGGGGAGTTAGAAATCCTCCATGTGCATGGAGAGGTTTTAAAGAAATATTTTTCTTAACCACCTTTGGATGGTAATTATTAATCATGTAAATAATGGATTTTTATTTTGTTTTTTCTTTTTATTTTTTTGTTCATTTCTTTATGATTTTATTTTTATTTTCCTTTCACTGGGAATATTTATATTTTATGTTTTCCCTCATGCTTAAATATATCAGATTTGATTTTATAAATTTTCTCTAGTGTGATTTTATTTAATACTCATATTTTAAGCTTGATTTTGGTTTTTTATTTCAACATATTCCAACTTTGGTATAGATGTTACCTATAATTTTTCTATTGATTGCTCTTTTTTGAATTAATACATTTCTTTTGATATGAGTTTTATCCTTTGTGGTGTGCATGGGCGGGGCCAAATTTTGGGTGTACATTGGAGACAACTATGAACAATGTATGGGATACTCTATTTGAAATTTCTACATAAGTTATTGGATATTGACTCACAGTAGTGGTGGAACACATGTTCCTTTCCACTAATGCACTAATGATCTAAGAATTAAGGAGAATGTCTATCTGCTATTTTCTTTGAGTTCCATCCACTTCACATTAATATGATGGATAATACTATGATGGTTATTGGGGATACCTTGAGGTTAACTAAAGTGTGTAGCATCCACTAAGAGAATTAAAACTCTTGTATCACCATGTTTCCTACTCACCCTATTGCATATGAAATACTTTTAGACAAATATTAAGGGTGATCATAATATCAAATAAAAGGGAAGTTGAAAGAACTATAAAAGTGTGGGAAGTATAAAAAAACCATTTGGGACTACGGGCACTCGCTAGCAGTGAGTCTATGATTTTATGGTACCAAGGCAACTTCGTCGAGGCCATGGATACTCAATGGCGACGAAGTAATATTGGGAGAAGAAAAATGAAGAATACACTTATGTGGATTTCTTATTGCTATAAAAGTTAAAACCATTTGGATAAACCATATCCAATCAAAAGTGTAATCTCATTGAAATAAATTAACCTCATTAATTATGCTCCTTGAAAATGGTATGTTAGATTATTAGTAATTAAATTTTGGGTTACTGTCTTCTAAGAAACTTCATATTATTGTGGTACACGTGACTTCTACAATTTCCTTTAGTTGTTGAGCTTTATTTAACATTCAAAATGTGAAGTAAGGTACCTTACGATTGTTGACATAAATAATTGGTTCTTTTAGTATGTCGTCAATTGTTATGCCCACAACAACCTCACATTTATTTTCTTTTAAAAAATAAAAAGGCTTTTATTTAAACTTTGATTTTATTATTTAAATTATAGTTTCGAGTTCTTTATTTTATATATGAATTTTTATTTTTGTTGTTTAGTTTATATTTATTGATGTATTTTAATTTTATGCTTTGCTAAAAGATGGGATGAATTATGTTTTAATTTGAATAAATACTATTGCATTGGTTTCATTTTGTTAATTTTTTTTATTATTTATATTTGTTTTATAATCCCGTGTTGGAAACTTAGCCTTTATAAATGTGTGTCTCCGTTAATTTTTTATTTCTATTAGTGGAAACCCCAAATTCAGTGTGTTATCACTCCAGGAAACTCTTCTAGGCTGTAAGTCAGAGATGCCTGGTAACTCAATCTTTTTGGGAACCATTTTCTCAATAATGGGTTGGGGTTTTGGATCAAGATGAATATCTGAAACTCTGAGTTATATTCTCAAGACAGTCTTAGCTATAATCATACACCACAAGGCCTTCAAGAGCTATTGTCAGATAGGTTTGAATAATAGATGGATGAGAAAACTAATCAATCAACTAGAGCATACATAAAACCATATGTATAATGGGTCGACAAACTAGTCAAGGATGTTTGTGATTCTTGCTTAATAATCAAAAGTAAGATGACAGTTACCAGGATCATTAAACAGAGACAAAAGAACTAATTCCACTCGTAAGCATAGAAATAGATAAAAGAAGGTCTGACAGTAACAAAAGAAAGAAGCTTGCTGGCTGATATATTAAAGAAAGTGTCTTGTTACAAAATAGTAGCATGTAGAACTCCAAATCGAAACCCCCTTTATTCCTCCAATGTTCCTAGCTTTATAGCCTTTACAAATAGTTTCCAGATCCTCAAAACCCTGGATCTGTTAATATGAAAATAGTAAATAAAACTGTAAAAACAAGAAAATAGGGATAAAACCCAAAAAAGAAGGATATTCTATGTGTTGGTCCTATTTTTGCGTTAACAGTTGATGAAGTAAAAATAAGCCTTCAAAGGCCCCTTGGCTCGATCTTGTGCAGATAGGAATCAAATTTGGTGATGTGGCACTTAGCTCCTAACATTCTACCCTTGAAAAATAACCGAATCTAGTCAAAAATTCCCTTTTAACTTTCCTTTCCACGAACAGCCTTCAAATTTTGAATTCATTTAGCATTCCTTCACGCTGATGGCTACTTTTGCAAAAGCTTCCAGAATGAGTGCAATACTCTGTTGTTAAAGATATCTCAGGAGTCATGGGGACTAAATGGCCTTCTGTGCTAAATATGTACGGGTATGGTCTTTTCTCCATCATGTTTTCCCCACCCATAGCCAAATCAAAAAGAAACCATAAGTATTTAACTGTTTCAGCAAGGAAAAGCTTTCCATGTGATCATCTTGTTGGTGGGATTCTACATCTACTATGTGACAATATCCACAAGAGCAACATACAACATATTGTAAACTAACAACAATGTCTCGGCCAACATTAAGATACAATGGATCCCTGGTAGCTTTAAAAAGCCAGTAGGTGCTCTCAATTAACTTGGGACGCAGGGGGTAACTCCTTTGACCAGGCTGCATACTAGATGTAGCAAGATTGAAGCCCTCTGGTGTAAATCTAAATTGTTTCCAGACGCTAAAGAAAGCTTTGTGTGTTTGGGCAGTTGGCTCAACAAAACAGAAACAGATGTTTTAGGCAAGTATTGAATCGAGCTTTTGACGAGGCGATAGGTATTCAGAATTTGACAAATATTGAACTATGGCTCAGCAAATAGGAAGAAAATTTAGATAGCAAACATGAGTCTGAATTGACCTGTGGATTAACTCGATAATGAAAGACAACTAGCAATGTAATTTAAGACACTAGATTCGAGCTATAGTCAGGGTATTCTGGAACAGACTCATCAGTTTTTTTTTTTTTTAGCAAGAGTTGAAGTTCAAAAATGGAATAAAATATCCATTTGGCAGAGGATATAGGCAACATTCAATTAACGAAGGTAGATGCTCAGCAAGAACCGTGACATAACTGACCTGTAATCAGAATTTTAGGCACCAATTTGTTTGAGCTTTATTCATAGAAGCAAAATTTAAGCCATTGATGATTAAACGTACACCTGTATCATTGAGTTTTCTCTATAAACTAGAATTTCGACCATATGTTACCCTTTGAACGAGACTGAAGTTGCAAATGCGCACCGGTATGAGAAGTTTACAGGCCGTTTTGCATTGATAACCATCAGAGAACTTAATGCACAATTGAATGGAGTTTGAGACACCTCCACATTGCTCCATGATGTCAAGTAACTCGTGGCTGATCTGGCTGATCCGCTGACGATTCGCATGTGAAATCCATTCAGTTATGAAGTGTTGTATCATGAGAGTCTGTGCCATATCAACCTGGATGTGAACTGACAACCCGATCATATACATGATGTTTCAGCAATTATTCACCAACAAATAATAATGATAACCATAAGAATTTGCACCAATAATCTTTCTTTTCGCCGGATTATAATAATGAACAGGCTCGCATGCTCGCTTGACGTTTGGCGTGTGCAAGAGCATGAAAGTTTAAATTTTGAATGTGATAAACTTTTCGGTGGTTAAGAACTTTATGTCATGTGCCTCTTATCCACCGAAACAATCGGCTTTCGGTGGTTAACTAGTCAATTTGAAGACTTGACTAACCACCAAAAACTGTAATTCCAAAATTTGAAAGCCAAGACCCAAAAGAACGATTTTTCCATTTCAGAAATAGACCATTTACTCTACTCTAAAAAATTTAGAAATGAATTTTTGGACCTGATCTTATTTACTAAAAATTACCAAAATTACGGTGTTATTTTGGAAGATAACACAGTGGATATCTAGATATCTATATCCAGACTTCTTTCCTTCCATGAATTTATTAATCTTCCAAATTCTAGATTTCCGGATTGCAAATTTCTCAAGACACAACAACACCATGAAGTAAGATTTCACTTTACCAAATCAACGGCCCAGATTGATTTGATTTCCTGAAAAACGGTTAATATTGCTCAAATACATTTGGATCTGAGTTTCTCAGTGATTCATCACATTACTTATTTTCAAATCCTGGATATGCATAATGATGAAATGATTAAAACATAAAAGGTAACGTGGCATAATGATGTGGCATCCATATCTAGAAGTTCAATTAAATACACACCTTTAGAAATTTTGGATTTCTGAATTTCCTGATGTCTAGTACTATTTCAATTAAATACGTTATATTTTGAATTTCCCTCCAGATTTGGAATTTAATTCTTTGATTCACCATTATTATTGAGATATTTATCAATTGACTAAATTAATTCACTGTAAGGGATATTAATTGGGTACAATAAAAGTCCACTCACGCCTAATTTCCCGTTTCACTATGTTACTGTCAAAACAATTTGATTTTCTTGCTCAAATCCCATGAGTGTACTTAGAAACCCTTTGCATCCATTAGTATCTTTGAAAGCAGTTAAAAGGAATTGAAATTATTTCGAGATTGTTGCAAACTGCTATTAAAATCTGGTAAGTAGAAAACCTCCATTTTTCTGCTAAAATTTTGAAATAATTTCATATATTATAGTTTGAAATTTTGTATACTATTGTGTTTTGTACAAGGAATATGGATTCTAGAGTAAAGGATTGAGGACCCAGAAAGAAAGAAACCAAAATTTCTCTTTCTCTCAAATATAGCTCACAACACAGGGCATAAGGGTTGTCTAGATTGGATTTAAATTCATGAAATGTTTGAGAAAGGAAGTTTTTCTCATGAAGATGAAGAGGATGTAGACATTATTCAAGAAATTAGAAAGTCAAATCTTCACAAATTATTTGCAATACCATCCATTCTTCAATATTATGACACGGTATTCTAGATATTTTCTCATGTCAATGTTACAACTTGCACAATAGGTAATGCATCTCGTCATGTAGTGGGATAATTTAGGCCTGAAGACTTAGCTGAGATGTATAAGTTGGATTCTCCCAGGGTCACTTTGAATAAACAATTTATGGATGATTTTAAAGCTAAATTATTAGATGAAGAAGAGTTAGATATGGTTGGTTTAGTCAAACCCTGGTGGTATGACTCTATGTCACTCAAAGCTAAATTAAATAGGTTATATACCATTCATAATTWWAAAAAACCCTACATATTAGAAGTTATTATGCTTTGCAGACTTTATGGTAAGAAGGATCATCAACATTTAAAATTGGAATTCCTCTTATGCATCATATTTCTGAAGATGAAGTAATTTTTAATTGTCCCCAAATTTTGTYAGTCAATATTCAACTAGAAGTTAAGAAGTCATCGGAAACACCCCCCTARCTTTGAGGAAGGGTTGTGTATGTCTACTTATCTAGTGGATGCAGTCTATGCAAAAACCCCTTTTGCAATAATGAAATGAAATCGAACACCTCCTCAACTGCTTATACACATCTATTGTTCCATTCTCTAGAGCCAAAATTGTAAAAARCATTTTTACAATATTTGCGATAACTTCATGATTCCTTTATATATTGTGTYATTCAACCAAYCGGCTCTRAGATTCACCCAAGAGGCTAGAAACACTATTAAAGAKATAGAAGATTGGTGTTTAGATGAAAATGTTTCTTACATCATGATATATGGGTGTGGAGCAGCCCCTCATTTGTTTCCCACGTCAATATCTCAAGATGTGGTGGTCACCAAAGGTAACCCATAACATACTCTTGTAAATAAAGACTCCCAAATTAATATTTCTAAAACATCTCCTTTTACAGTCACACCAATCAATACTCTCATAGGAGAACCAATATCTTCAAAACTTGATTTAGATCAATTTGAGCCTTTAGATGAGATTATGGTACCTTTGAGGGAATAATTTTTCAACAGTGCCAAGAAAGGAATAGTTAGAGGGATACCAAGGAAAAGAAAAGAAGAGTTACTTGAAGAGGAGTTTCCCAAGGAACTTCTAGTTTGGAGTACTACAAGACAACAACTAGAAAATTTGCTCAGGAAACGGCCTTAGCATTAGGGGAATTTTCCAATGTTAATGCCTAGACAATGAATTAGTTGGTTACGGAATTAGAAAAGAAAAAGGCACAAGTATCATCACTTGAGGAAAGGTTAGGAAAAAATATTTTTTCACTAACAAAGGAACAAGAGCAACAGAATAATAAGCTCAAAGAGAGGCACATGGTACAACTTACAATTGCATAAAAGCAATATAAACAAGAATTGGAAAGTTTAAATTGAGAACATCTTAAGGAAATAGCTTCTCTAAATGAAGAACAAAAGATGAGGATAAAATAAATTATTGACTTGCATCAAGAGTAGGTCAATTCACTGGAAACTCAAATTAAGAAATTCAAAAATGAACAAGATGCTTCTAAGTTTTTTTAGGACATAAGCACTTTCAATCAATAATAAGTTTAAATAATTTATGAAAGAGTTCTTTGAAAAATTAAATCAAATTCAACAACGTCAAGATTATTTTCTCAAACTGTCTAATATGACAAAGGTTCAAGTTGAAGAACATAAATATGTCCAAAATTCTTTTCATCAAATTAAACTTTGGGAAGTGGAAAACAAAAGAACACCTGATAGTATTCTTAAAATGACTAACAAATAGAAATCTCAATGTCAATTATTGTTGGACAATAGAGTTAGTGGTTACAAGAATGACATTGATTTGATTGCAGAAGCAAGGGAAACATGATCATATTTGTGGGAATTTGTTGTAGATGTAATTGAAGATCTCAATATGCCTCATGTTGAATACCATTAAACTACAAGTAAATTATGCCTCGAAAACATGGATCAATAGAGAGATGCCAGCGAGGACAAGATTGATAAAATTTTGACATAGGACAGTAATACAGTCCATGAAATCATAACTACCCCTTTAGATTGTTCTAAGTCAATTTCAAATTTCTTTTCAAAATTTAAAAGAAAAGAACATATAATCATAAAAACGATTTATTAATGTGAGGTAGGTTTGGATCACCGAAATCCACCTCTAGTATCACATATGATGGAAATCCATAATCAATGGAGAATGTATTTCAAGAAAAGATAAAATGAGAAGAAAATAGAATCTTCTTATGTAACGTAATTGTAACTAATTTCCTTTTGGGGGGATTGAATGGAAGAAGATGATTGATGGAAATTTATTATTAAAAGGGTTTTAAAAGAGAAACTCTTATATGGAGAAGGGGTTGGCAGACTTGACATTGAAATATTGTAGACTTTTATCAGACTTTTAATGATTAAGTTAAGGCTAATATTTTTTGGAGAAACCTTTATGTATGAATGTAAGATTGTATTTATCTGCACTTCTGTGATTGATACAATTTATGTCACTTATATATATATATATATATATATATATATATATATATATATATATATATATATATATATATATATAGTTGTGGAATTTATTTTGCAATTGATTAAGCTCTCCATTTGATATTTTAAATAGATATGAGAATGCATATGTGTTTTACAAATAACTTCTTATTTGGAAATGGTGTATACACCTATGCTTAATACTTTACTAAATAAAGAACTATTTCATTTAATTCAATAATTTATCATTGTGTCTTTTATCTAATTTTGACTACACTCGCTCATAGATAGGATAGTTAGAATATTATTATTATTTATTATTAGGAATAAGTATTATAGATATTATAGCTATATTAGAAATACATGCAATTAGACGAATTTGTCTAAATAGATCGATATTAAATTGATTATCCCATTTTAGGTGGCAATTAGGCCCACACATCGATGGAGATCACTATCCCAAATGAGAGCAGATATAATTGGGATATTTCATCGGGCGATCCTCCCACATTGTTGGTAGTATAAATTTTTCCAACTATCAACAAGTAGTCAAACTAACACTCAAATAATGGGCCAATAACAATCAACCATTATTGGACCAATACAAAGTAAATTTGAAATAGTAGATGGAAAACATAAATGAGAAAACGGAAAATGAAGACATCATTCGTGATTTGATTAATGAGGAATCTCTTGTTTATCATAAATATTAATAATTTATTAGGAAAAAGGAGATGACATGAAGGTTGAAATCCATAATTTTATGGCTCAAAGTAGGGGACATAAATACACCATTCTTCCATAATCAAGGCAAAGCGAGGCTCTTCTAAAATAATGTTAAAGAAATCACTCTAGAAGATGGCACCACCCTTAGATATTTTAAAGCGATTAGAGAAGCTAAAAAGGCCCATTTTGAATAACTTTACACATAATCTAAGGCGTTTGATCCAAGTATAAAAGAAGAAATGCTTGAAAATATTCTACTTTTGATCTAACAAGAGGAAAATGCAAATCTAACAAAGGTTAGAGATGGATAAACCTCTAGGTATGGATGGATTCTTAATTAATTTTTTTTTAGAGTTTGTTGGAATATCATCAAAACTAACCTCAAGAGGATGCTTTAGTACATAAAAAAGCATTGCAGAGTTGGTGGAAACACGAACTCATATTTTCTCACTCTTATTCCAAAGGAAGTCGATCCTTCTTCCTTTTCTCGATTACGCCCCATTTCCTTATGTATTGCCTCGTATAAAATGTTGACCAATTTAATTTCAAATAGACTAAAACTTATTCGCTCTAAGTTTGTTTCAGAAAAATCAAAGTAGATTCATGCAAAAAAGGCACATTGTGGATAACGTAATCCTAGTTAAGCAGGTCATCCACTCAAGTTGGGAAAACAAAGAATGAGTTATGATTATAAAACTAAATATGGCTAATGCTTTTTATAGAGTGAGACGTTATTTTCTCTTTTATGTTGTTTACAAATCTAGATTATCCTCTCCTTTCATTCGATGGATCTCAACATGCATTTTCAATTCTTGGATAGTCCCTCTTGTTAATGGAAATCCATTTGATTTCTTCAAAGGTAAAGGTAGCATGGGTTTGTGCTAGGGCTTTCCCCTCTCCCCTATTTTTTACTTTTTACATCATTATGGATAAATATCTTCACATGAAATTGGAAGCAGAAAGGAGAAAAGGAAACTTGATAGGGATAAATATTGTTAAGGAGTGAAAATCATCAACCACTCTCAATTCACTAATGATACTCTTTTTATTGAAGGAGCACTTTCAATTATAAAAGCTAGGTTCAAAAAAGTGTTGGATACCTTTATCAAATCTTTAGGGAGAAAATCAATTATAATAAGATACAAATATACAAATTGAATGTCAACAAAAGTTAGCTTCAAGCTATCACAAGGATTTTAATGTTTTCTCATCAAGAATCTTGGTCCTCTTTCAAGTACTTGGGGATGCCAATCAGCATGTCAAATCCTACATCCCAAGTTTGGAAAAGTGTGACAAAGAAAACAAAATCCAAATTTCATCAATGGGGATCTTGTTGGAATACTGAGGGTGGGAGAGGGGGGAGAGGGCGGGGGGAATCAGTATTACCTTTTTAAACAATTAGTAATTTTATTTTATAAATCACCACAATATATCAACAATGGAATTGTATTTAAAATCAATTATAAATATAATTAATAGAAATTACAAGGTTTATAAATAATTTGAGATTGTGAAGGACACCAATCCTCTTTAGAGCACCAAATTTTGGAGACACAAATCCCCTTATTTAGGGCACCAACCCTAGGAAGCAACAACTCCCTGTTTTTAGGGCTCCAACCCTAGGAAGCACCAACTCCATGTTTTTAGGGCTCCAACCCTAGGAAGCACCAACTTCTTGTTTTTACACTTTAGTAAAGGATATTAATCATTTTGTGCTCCTCTCGTCCACCCTCACTGCATTAGTATCATCAATTTTTCTTCTTAAACTCTGCTTATGCTTTTGATCTTCTGATCTAGACTGCATAGACACTTTCTTCTCACCGTTCTTTCTCGTTTATATAGTCTTCCAATTGGTGTGAATTTGAACCATTGTGTATTTTGAAAATGAACCATTATACCCTTTCATTAATAGAAATTAATTTCTTCCTTTATTAATCAAATTCCTTTGGTTTTTCTTTAATATCTTTTTAATCAAATTCTTGAGTGGTACTGGTAGACATGCTTCTTTATATTTTTGACCACAATGATGAACAAACTTCTTAGCCTCTATCGATTACAGTAATTGTTTTCTTCTCGAGTTTCCTACAGGAAACAGAGTTAAGCCCCAGGTGCTTTATCTTTCATTTATGTGACTGTGGGTTGGAACCAGTTTCTCCAGTACTTCATCCTTCGGGACTTCCAGCCCTTGCAATCATTCAATCCTCCTGGAGTAAATTTCATCGAAGTGTGTATATTGTATTCACTAGTAGATTAAACGGTCAATATTCAATCTTCTGTTAGATGGACGATCCAGGCTTATCTAGAGGCTTTCAAACAAATCGATGGTCAAGACTTAATCTGCAGTTGAGCGGATGGTTCTCGTTTACTTTGGGACTTCTATTTCATAAGAACATAGTAGGTGACTAGGCGTTAAATCAAATATGTGTTTAATCATTATCGATATCAACGTTCATGTTTTAATTGCATGTTGAGATGAACGATTCTCGTTCACTTCATGACTTCACTCTTCAGCACTTTGGGTAGTTGTTGGTAGGAGAAACTGGATATCCCCAAAGGACATACTCCCAGAGTGATGTATCTTGTTGATGTCAGTATTGATGTGGCATTGGTTAAGTGGTTGCCACGTGTCACCTAGATTCGTGACTTACGTATACCTAAAGTGCCAACTAGACCTTGACACTTGTCACCATATGATTGCACTGTGTGTCCTTTCTGACGTGGTCTTGCTATCGTGGATCTCCTGAAGTGTCATATCTCTTTCCCCTTTGGATCATATATCAGACGATCTGGTTTTCACTTGAATTCTCTATCCAACGGCCCTCATTCACTTCGGGATTTCGAGGCTCCGGCCTTCGGGTGAACTTACATGTTTTAGACCCCTTTTCACCGAAGTGGTCAACGTCAATGTTGACCACCACTAGAACCACCTATCCTCATCCAACAACCACCATGCATTTCCCAAATCTGATGTTCCTCATTCACTTCAGGAATTCGTGGCTCCGGCCTTCGGGTGAACTTACATGTTTTAGACCCGTTTTCGCCGAAGTGGTCAGCATCGAATTTGACCGTCTCCTTTCCGTTATTTTGATTTGATGGTTCCAATATTTCACTCCAGATCAACGATTAACGATAATTCATGACTTTGGGGCTTCGGCCTTCAGGTAAAATTACTTGTTCTTGGCTTCTTTTCACCAGAGTTGTCAACACCGGAGAACTGTATCCTTTCCTTTACTGTGATCTGATGGTTCCAATATTTTCACTCCAGATCAACGATTGACGGTATTTTGTTTAATTTGAGACTTCTAGATATTTGTGGATTACATTGTCCTTCCACTAAACTCGATCGGATGGTCGAGAATTCATCTGAAGTCCCTCCTTGATCTAACATCTTAAAAAAATTCATGACTTTGTGAGTTCGTTCCTCTACCTTATCTCCAATGTCCTGAAACTTATGTTATCATTCAACTTGGCTTTGATCAGTGATTCTAACTAATCTGATGGTTGTGATTACTCCTAAAATTTGAATGGACGATTAGATTTCCATGATCCTTCACACAAGATTCTTCTATGTAGGCTCTGGATTTTGCATGATCTAATGGCCCAAGATTTGTTAAGTTTTGAGCTATTATTAAGCTTCTTTTCAATTTACTAGATAACAATAGCATAGGTAGGATCACTGAGATAAAAACAATCACAAGATACACAAAATTTATCTTGGGAAACCCTCATGGGGGAGAAAACCCAGCAAAAACTTCCTTAATATAGATAGCCAATACAATGCCAAGACAATAAACCAAAACACTAGAGAATATCCAACATTGAGTAGTGTGCCTCTCTCATCCTTCTTCTCCCAACTGCAGCTACCAAACTTGCACACTTGATGAGAGAATGAGTGAGTGAGATAATGAGGCATTGGCTTCCTTTATTTATACTGGCTAGCAGGTGTTGGAAATGTGTCTCTTCACTGGCCAGGGCCGACTTATGTTCTTAGTGGTTAAAACCACTTTAATTAGGCCTGGGGGGCAGCTTCTTAATTTTCATAATACAATTAGGGTTTGAACAATACACAAAAGGGGATTTGGTCAATTACAATGCCTGTCATGATCAATCCACAAAAGGGGATTGATCTAATGAATAATGACTCAATAAATAAATAGAATACTCTTTGCAGTTACAATAATTCAACACTCCCCCTTAACAATAATGGTATTCTACAACATCATCAGGAGAGAGAGAGGGCAGCGACATCAACAACATCTGGAACACTGACTAGCATATCTATAAATCATCGAAAGTTTTTCTCATCATTAATATAATCATGCACAACAAGGAGATGGAATGGCATCATCATCATCTGCATCAACATGAATTAGTATAACACTAATACACCATCATCATCAATAACAGCACGAGGTTGATACAACTACAACAACAACAACATCACAGCATGAAGGTTGGAGCATCATCAACATTAGCACTAAGCTGGAAATATTCAGCATGACGTTGGCATTTCATCAACATCAGCATTAAGCTGGAAATTTTCAGCACAAAGCTGGAATCTCATCGACATCAGCATGAAGCTAGAAATCTTTAACACGAGTTTGGCATCTCAACAACATCAACATGAAGCTGGAAATCTTCAACGCAAAGCTGGAAATATTCAGCACTAGGCTAGCATCACAACACTACTCCCCCTTTCGAGGGAGGTCCTTTTGGACTACACCAAGCTTGTATAGAAAGTGCTTAAAATTTACATGAGACAAAGGCTTGGTCAACACATCAACAACATGTTCATTTGTTCCAACATAATGGAGATTTATGGATCCTCTCTGCACCATATCACGAATGAAGTGATACTGAATCTCTATGTTCTTTGACTCATCATGGAACACATCATATTTATACAACTATGGTTATCACATAGGATCACGGTGGCTTCCATCTCCAGATCGAATAGATCTATCAACAACATCTCAAACCATATGGCTTCACCATTGGCGGAACATGCTGCAATATATTTTGCTTCTGTTGTGCTGAGAGAAATACTCAATTTCTTCCTACTCTTCCATGAGATCATGGCTGAGCCCATACTGAAACAACATCCTGAGGTGTTGTTTCTGTCAGAGACACACTAGCCCAATCTGAATCAATATAACCACTCAGTCTAAATTCATGATCTCTAGTATAACAGAGACCAAAATCCAATGTACCTTTAAGGTATCTCATCACATGTTTTTCATCATCAAGGTGAACACATCTAGGTTCTACCAGATACTGACTCAAGGGAAAACATATATATGTCTTGGTATTCGTTAGATACATTATCGAACCAATAATCTGCATGTATAGAGTAGCACCAACCAATTATGATGTTGTATCAACCAAGAGCTTCAACTTTGTTTTCATGGGTGTGTTCATGGATTTACATTACAACATATCAAACCTCTTTAGCATTTCAACTGCATACTTCCCTTGGTTAAGGAATATCTTCTCTGGGCTCTACCAAACTTTGAGACCTAAGTAATAATGCATTAGGTATTTCATAAAACTTTGTAGTGAGCTTCTTCTGCAATCTGTGATGAGCTTTTCTTCATCTTGTCAAGAATACATCATCTACATATAGTAGCAACATCACTGGCTCATCATTCATAACCTTGAGGTAGAGGTTAGAATCATCTTTACTCTTGGTAAATCCCAAGCTCGTCAGGAAACTGTCAATTATGCCATATCAAACTCTAGGAGCTTTCTTCAACCTATATAGATCCTTCTTCAACCTACAAACCTGAGACTTTATATCTTCAACTTCAAACCAAATTTTATCATTACATTGTACCAATCTGGTACACTTTCTCAACTGCAACTCAATCTGCACAATCATGTGCTAGCTCTATGTTCTCTTTGCAAAGCACTATTTGTCTCACTGCCTAAGAGTATATCCTCTGCTCTTTCTGCATCTATTCCTTCTGGAACTGGGACTCTGCACCTGCAACTGCTCTGAAGTTGAGTATGGTTGCTCCATTCTCACTGTGGCTGCTAAAATCAGAGAGTAACTCCTTTACTCCATCATGGAAACAACTTCATCTGAAACTAAGAGTGGCTCAATGACTGATACCGAATGTATTTCTTCTTCTTTCATGGAGGTAACTCTATCTTTTATTGTAGTCATGTCTCCATGAACCAACTAATGTACTGCAACGAATGCCACTCAATTTTAAATATGGGGATTGCTCCCCCTACATCTCATACTATATATGAATCATGGTTGTTCTGGTTGTCTTCATGAATGTTGGAACTATTTCTTCAATTTACTGGAGTAAGTTTCTTGTCATAGTCTTCCCCCTCTTGCTGGGAGAATCATCTGGACACACATAAGAATTTGTACATCTGCAACATGCTTGACCTGGTAGATCAATATTGGAAGTTAATACTGACTTCTCTTCTAGTCTCATGGAAAAATCCATATTCTAGTCTTTCTGATTGGCTTCCTTATCTTTCACTAAAACAAGGGAATCTTCCCAAGAGATTTCATATCTCCTAGAAGTTTCTGAAGCTATGATCTAGTATTCTCATGGAATCTGTCTCCCAGTCTTGGAAGTTGTCTCTTCATTTGATCCTTTTTTAAATCAAGCTTACTCTCGATTTATTTTGAGTCTACAAGGACTCCATCATCTCTTATGGGGTATACTTGGTGTTGAATACCAAGTCTAAATATGAAAATTTGAGTCAGACTTCAGGTGAATTCTTCTTTTTGTCAAGGTGGCTTCATTATCCTTTGAACAAGTCTACTCTGATTTCTTGTTCTAATGTTCGGTCATCTTTGGATCCTTTTTCTCCTTACAATCAATATCCATATGAGATACTCTGGATTTCAAAATATAGCTTCTTCGTCATCTTCTTTGGTACATGAATGTATATGGTTATGTACATAGTCTGATTCATGTCTCATCTAATATGTTTCCTTCTGAAACCTTCACTATAGCTTGCTAAGGTTTATCACCTATGACCTGAAACAAGGTCAACAAAACAACAAGCAAGAATAATACTCTTTTGATAATAGTAAATAAAACAATAGCATGAATAATCATCACAGTAGATCCTTTAGAGCTTTCACTTGTGACTTTTCTAAAGCAAAGATCAAAAGTAAGAAATACAATACGAAATGAGATCAACACTCTTCTAGTGTTGTGATCAAACATTCATCCATGGTAACCTGGAACCAACACAAGAAGTTTATCCTAGAGGAGATGTTTAGTTGTATCTGGTAAATGATTACATTAAGCATTTTTCTCAATATGCTCACATGCTACCGAGTATAATACTTTTCAAAGACTGCTACCTCAACTATAGTGTTTACTTGTAAATGGGTAGTTATCAACTTGTCATGTGCAACTTTGAATCTTATCAACTTAATTAATGAAACCTGGAACCTGGAGCCTTGTCCTCGGGAATGAGTTTGTTTTTGTTCTTCCAAGTCTCCTTCACTCAAGATAACGAGTGCTTTCTTCAACCTGTCTTATGTAATAAGAAAATATGGTATCTTGACAGAAGGTTGGGTTAGAGAATAAACTCTATGATATCAACTTTAATCAATCTAATACCTTGACTTTAATTTTGACCAAAGGTTAGTATGATGGTCATAGATTCAACATGCAACCTATATAAAAAAATAATGTCATAACAAATAGATGCATATAATAATAATCAAACATGGTTTTCATTAGTCCTATGAATGTGTTGGATCTGAGATCCTTCTGGATCTATTGCAAGAGATCCCCTCTCCTTCAAACACCCTTTAAATCTTAATAGTTTAAACATATGAGTACATACCTCTGATAGTGGTGGCACCATCTGGTAGCAGCGGTAATAATTACCAACCCTTTAAAACTTCAAGGGTGACTACAAATGGTATTTTCGTTGATACTTCAACTGATACTGTAACTGTAATTGATATTGCAACCGATTCTGAAACTGCAACTACAACTTATTATGGAACTTCAACTGCAACTGAAACTTATACTACAACTGGTACTTTAACTGTAACTTAGGGTTTTATGAGAAAACCCTAATTTTTTAAACTTCGAATTTTGAAATTATGATCCAGGGGCTAGATGAATTGAGCTAAGGTGAGTAAGATGGTGCAGACAAGTTTTTGAAAATCCAAATTTTACCCCTTAAAATTGAGCTTGCGAAAATCTGGACTGGTACTTCTGGTACTGGTTCTGGTTTCCTGGTTTTTCTGGTACTTCTGGTTTTTTGGTTTTCTAGTACTTCTAGTTTTCTGGTTTTCTAGTACCAATCAAAAACTAGGGTTTGAATTTCTAGAGGCTTTGTCCACTGAAAAGGTGTGATCAAGCTACCAAAATATTCACTAGGGTAGGTTGCACTTTTCTAGATGGTTTTTAGGAAAAGCTTCCTCTCCAACAAAAATCCCTAATTTTCATGTACGACAACAACATTGTTTTTCTTTATCCAATGAAAGATGCTCTCTTCAATTTAGCTCGGAAACCATGTTAAGTTTTGAGTTATTATTAGGTTTCTTTTCAATTTACTAGATAACAATAGCATATGTAGGATCACTGAGAGAAACAAAATCAAAAGATACACAACATTTATCTTGGGAAACCCTCATGGGGGAGAAAACCCAACAAAAACTTCCTTAATATAGATAGCCAATACAATGTCAAGACAATAAACCAAAACACTAGAGAATATCCAAAACTGAGCAATGTGCCTCTCTCTTCCTTCTTCTCCCAACTGCAGCTACCAAACTTGCGCACTTGATGAGAGAATGAGTGAGTGAGATAATGAGGCATTGGCTTCCTTTATTTATACTGGATGGAAGGTGCTGTAAAGTTGTCTCTTCATTGAGCAGGGCCAACTTGTCTTCCTAGTGGTTAAAAGCACTTTAATTAGGCCCGGGGGTGACTTATTAATTTGCATAATACAATTAGGGTTTGACCAATCCGCAAAAATGGATTTGGTCAATTACAATGTCTGACATGATCAATCCACAAAAGGGGATTGATCTAATGAATAATGAGTCAATAAATAAATAGAATACTCTTTGCAGTTACAATATTTCAACAAGCTTTTCTTGAGAACTATATCAACGAACATGATTCTTCCTCGATTATTTTGGAGGTCTACCTTGGGTATTTCAATCCCGATAGCATTTCTACAATGCACTCTCCCTTCTGAGCTTCGATTAATGTCCTTCCTTCTGAGATTTAGATTTATACTAGATTATTTTGCACCCTATTGACATTAATGACAATATTGTACCACTGTGTCCAACACAACTTAATGGATGAACCCATTTGGAATAATAGTGCTATTAAAATGTGTCCTTTTAGTTTGTCGTATCTTTCAATACTCAACAATATTGGCCCCAGTGGGCATCTATCTTCATATGACTCAAGAAATCAGGAAATTCCTTTGACAAGGAGGCAAGACCAACATCAAGAAATTCCATTTAGTCAAATAGAAATATGTAAGGGATTCTAAGGAACATGAAATTTTAGGGATCAAGTACTCGTCAATAATGAAACTAGCAATGGGGGTTAAGGTCATATGGAGGTTGATCATAGGAGAAGAAGACTAGTGGAAAATGATCTTATATAAAAAATATTTCTTTGGAGAAAAGGTTTATATGTCTTGATATACCATTAAGTAATCATAAATGATCCATAATTTGGAAGATCATCAAGAAAAATTCTCTAATTATTCAATCCAATATCACATGGATCCTAGGTAAGGATAAACCCATCTCTATTTGGCAGGACGTTATAATTCAAAAACCATTGTTGGAAAAGAATTTGACTCTTATGCCTTTAAAAGAATGGATGATGCTCAGAATTTGAATTCTTTGCATGATGTATTCAAATGGTCTTCGAGATCCATACAATGGGTAGGATGAGATATTAGAAATCCTCCAGTGCTCCTTTAGCCACTAGTTTCCTCCCTCATAAAATCCCTCCAATGTGTGCTCCTATAAACTCTTTCCTCAAGGAAAGTCGAGGATGGATATTGGTGTCAGTTAAATTCATCTTTCTGATTCTAGAAGTCTACCATATGGAGTTTTGTTTCGAATCTTGATGGACTAACCAAAGTCAGTTTCTTTTTCTAGCAATTGGTGCAAGGGAAATTTTTAAATTATGAGAATTTAGATAAGTGTGGAATCCGCGGTCCCTCTCAAAGTGAATTATATTTATTATAGTCTAAAACTATTAAACATTTTGTATTTGAATATGAATTTACCAAACAAGTGTGGGAAGCAACTTTCCAGGATATCCAACATAGACTGAGAATTCCTTGATCATGGAACAGGATGTTCACCCACTGGAAACATTGTTATAGGGGAAATATGAAAAAAAATAGTATAATTAAAATATTTTAGGAAGTCGTGCCTAAATTCGTTAGTTGGAAGATATGGCTTTCTTGCAACAAAGTTGTATTCAAGCATGAATAGTTCAGCCCAAGATACATAGAAATAAAATAAATAAACATGTTGGCACATCACTTTTTAGCTAGGAGTAAGGGTTCTCGGGAAGACTATATTCTAGAGCCAAATGAGGAGTTATGGTTTCAGCAATTTCACATTCCTATTGAAAATTTTCACAGCTCAAAAAATAGGAAAATTCACATATCAATCTATCAACTTAGACTACTTGAGCATGACTTTAATCTTTGAAAATCAGCTCAACAATCATATATTTTATTCTTTGATGGCACCTCGAAAGGAAATCCAGGGGTGGTAGGTGCAGGGGTGATCCTTCAATATTCTAAGGGAAAAAAGGAACTACAATACACATATATTATTAGAGTCTGCACAAATAACCAACAAAGGTTTATGCCCTCCTCCAAGATCTGAAATTGGCTAGAACTCATCAAAATTTCTCCATTATTTTGATTGAAGAATCATTAGTCATAATTCAAGAAATGCATAAATCCACAAGGTTGAACAACCTTAAGCTTACCTTGATCCTATTGAGAATAGAGCAAGAGGTGACCCAATTTCATAAAATCAAGTTCCTCTAGGTTCTGAGAGAAAAAATATGGAATCTAATCAATTGGCCAATGAGGCCACAAAGGAAAAATATGGGTGTTAAGGATCAATGACTCAATAAGTTTCCAAGCTATATCTTATAATATAAATACACGCTTCATTTAATACAATCATTTTCTTTATCCATGTGTCCAACACAAGGTTGTCCCATTTCCAATGTCCTTGATTTATGCGAGGAGAATGTCCATTCATTTGTGCATGCTCAAGCTATAGAATTTGTGTGTAATTGAATGCCAAAGAGGAATATCATTTTTTGCAAGTGGGATAATGTCTTTCAAATGGAAAAAATTTAGGGGAAACAGGAAATTCTCTTAAGTGATTTTTAGTGTTTGTTCTACTCCCTCTCTAAGGATAGGATTTGATTTCAGGTTGGATATTGTCCTTTTTATTTTCCCTTTGTATCTTGGTTTATTTTCAGTCTTGGTTAGCTCTGTTTGGTGTCCTTCTATTTTTTTGTGGTTACAAGTTCCTCTAGAATTTTTAAAGATCGTTCTTTTGGTTTATAGGACTCCTATTGGAAACATTTTTCTCTCTATTCCTAGGTGAACACTACTCTATCCTAGGCTCCCTTTGGATTGGGAATCATGAATTTGCAAAGGAAAATTCCGGTATAATTCAACTCATCTTTTTTGTCTGCTTAGTACTATCGTTTTTTAGTTTGTGTATTCTCCTTGAGACAATCATGGAATTTTAGGAGATTAAGAGAGTTATATAGGTGCATAAGGAATTGATCAAGGATAATAGGGACACTCTTCACACAATCATAGTGAAAATATAGGAACATGAAAATCGATTAATCTCATAGAATACATCCATTATGGGGATTCTAGATCACTTGAACCAAAGGGTATTACAATTGGAAGAGGAATGTGCCTCTCTCATGAACACATAGCTAAGTCAAAATGGAATTTCAAGCGCTTCCAACCACATGAATTTGTGCAGTACAAAGAATGGAGAAATCAAGGAAGGAAACATTATCTAGTATCTTTTTGAAGCTATGGAAATATGTGATCTAGAACTAGAGCACTACACACAAGGAATGGAAGAGGTTTCCAACTACAACATCTTTTAGTTAAATAAGGTATTTCAAAGTTTTTTTGATGCTAGGTACTTTTTATAGGATCTATTCAAGTGACAAATGTTGGGAACTTTTGTTATAAGTCTTTTGTAAGCTAGAAATTTTGTAAAAAGAGCTATAATGTTCAATCTCACTACATATTTAAGAACTACGTACTTATGGCATTTAGCTATGCTACATTATTTTTTCATTAATATAAAAATCTCATCAATTTCGGTTTAAAATAATAATAATAATATATGTTTATTTAAATATATGTAATAATAATGATATAGAGATTAAGAGGGGATGTAGAAAGGGGAGAAACGGGAGTTGAACCCTGGACAAAAATGGAAATGGTTCACAATGGATGATGCTGGTGTCCAATTGATGGATTGCTTTGAGGATCCTATAGAATGGACTAATATCTTCAAGTAATGGGGGTCAAATTATATTGGGAAGGCTCATGAATCCTCTCATGTCTATGGTGATAATGGGGATGTGGGAGGTTTTGTGGTGAAATATTTACAAACTTTGGTTTATGCAGAAGATGTGGGTCAAAGGGAATCATATAGAAGGAAATTTGAGGAAAATTTGATCTCTAAAAATGAAACATATGCTAAGTATAACCATGCCAGAGAAGGACAATAATCCATTGGTGGCTCAAACTCCAATGGTCACAGGCATTATGGTGAAATTAATAAGGGACCGGTTTTTAAAGTTCTATTGAGTAAGGGTATTGGGGATAAGGTTAATGGTTAAATTGTTCAATATTGTGTTAATCCAATGGATTTATGGGCCTCTAATACCCTATTTCATACAAAAAAGGTTGTATGTGAACCAAAATTCACTGGAGACAAATCTAAAGGACACTACCATCCAGAAGGGAAAAGGGGGCTTGTGAATGAAGCCATGGATGAAGGTGGGTTAACTACAAAATGATGAAGATGATTGTTTAAAAAAAAGTAGAGGGTACTATGATGGTGGTGGGGGAGGATGTGAAGGTGCAACCAATTATGGGTTTCGTAAGGAAAGCTTTAGTTAACGAATTTCTAGGGAGGTATATAGGAGTGGAAACCCTAAACACTTGGCTCCAAGCACATTGGTGTCCAATATTGGGTTACAATCCATCCTAAAATGTCATATACATTGGATGGATAAGCTTTAATTTTCATTCTTAGAATGATGTTGATATTATTATCATTGGGAAATGGTTTTCAAGAAACACATATTCGTCCCCAAGGATGATTTTAAGGATGGAAATTTATTTTAAAATGTAGAAACCTTGATGAATCTTACTAATCCTTCATATGCCAACTATAAATGTTTGGCGATATTTTTGTAAAAATACTCAAATTTCTAAGGCTTTTATATTGTTTTTATAAAATTTTGGCGATTTTTACGGGTAAAATAATTTTATGCTATAGAATTTGGGCGAATCATTTTTAAAATAGCGAATCTCTTTTTTGGAAAAACCATGGAAAATTAGCCCATGAGCGAAATTTAGCCCCTAAAATCATCCCTGTAATCGTCCCTAAAATGACAACATCCATGTTTTAATCCTCATTCTGAAGTCAAAAATAAAATACCCATTTGGGTTAAAATTTAGGGATTACTGATTGAGTTGTAATTGGATGAATTTATAAGGGAATTGGGTAATATTTTTGAAACAAACATAATGATGGATCCCTCTTACAAAGCCAATGTCCACCGATCTGTTGGTTGATATTGACATCAAATCAAGGCTGGAAAAAAGACTTGACATAGTTGCAAGTGAGGTGGTTCATTATCAAGTTATAGATTATACTATTACCCCCATTGTATGTGTTATATGTCATGTTTATGGCTACCTTTTTTCCAACTATGTGTAGCATTTTTGTCGAGTTTGGAAAAAGAAATATAGGACAAATATGACTCTTAATCTAGTTGAAGTGGGTAAGAAGGATGAGGGGATTGAAGGAGAAAAGTTAGTGTCTATGGATTTGGATATTAGTAATGAGGTTGGAAAAAATACGGGGTCACAAGACATGTTTAAGGTACATGAACCTCAAGGTAATGAAATTATCACTGTCAAGGTTGCTCAATCTGACCCTGAAAAAGGCTCTCTGTCAAATGCACAGACGAAAGACTATATTGATACTTGTCTAGTAGTGTATGTGTCAAAGGTTGAAGAGGGACTTTCTCAAACTGAGTGGGTTATAATATATCTTGTTTCAAATGGTAAGTATTCAAATATTAGTGGGAAAATTCTTAGTAGCACAAATAGTTTATCACATGAACATTGGCCACCTCCAGCAAAGGTGGTGTGTCACATACCCACTACAGCATAATAAAAAAAAAATATTTTTCTCAAGGGATAGAATCCCTGAAGTCCTACGGGGGCCTAGCGCAGGCTAGTTCTTCCTTGTTCTCCTCCCTATGATCGTGGGTTAGGACCACAGGCCGAAAAAGTATGGCATCCTTTCGCTCTTCGCGGCTCAGCACTACCAGAGCGTTGAGTCTTTTGACTCTACAAACCCCAACACAGCGAAGTGTCAAACCCCGAAAGGGCTAGTGAGTACAAGTTTCTTGTTTGGGTCTTGTCCTCGTGACCACATTCTGTGACCATGTGCTTAAACCAACAAAGACCTTACTGGCCTTTCGCAATTCAGGAAATCGCAATGCATGACTTCTTCCTTTCCCTTTCAAATCTCTGAAAACCACGAAGCCTCCCAAGTTTCCCTCCAAAGGGAGATCAATAGTTGTAAGCCTCCCCTGATCCAACGGTTTGGATCCTTTCAGGATTTTAGTGCCCGGGGGTTCAAGATGCAACGATCCCAAAAACTCATGTCATGCAAATCTCTGAATTCTGGTATGGGGATCTGTGTAGGAGATCAATGGTCCTTGATAGTGTGGATCCAACGGTCCACGGGATTTCGAAACTTTCCCTGAATCTCTGACCACTCACCACACGTCTCCCTTGATGGACGGTCTAGATTCCTTTAGGACTTCTCTTTGACACGTTTTGCTATTTGCAACCTCGCAGGTTGAAGCATCAAGCTCTCGTGCTCTTCTTCTTTGAAATCTAGAGACGCGAAAGTCAGCAATGGTTGACTTCCTCTTTGCGCTTCTCACAACTCGCAACCTCATGAGTTGGAGTGTTGAGCCTTCGTACTCCTATCTCACGAATCTCCAAGACACAAGAAGTCAACAGAGTGTTGACTCCTTTCCAGGCGATGTGTTCCCACCTGTCAATCACGTGGTCCCTACCTGATGGATGTGCCACGTGTTCTCACAAGCCTCGACTCTCAACACTTTGCGACTTCTACAGTCGAAAGTGATTCCCCTCAACCTCCGAGACCCCGATATGAGATATGGCGAGGAGATCCTGACTCAATGGTTGCTCCTACTTCTCTCTATTCGGGACTTGGCGACTCCAAGGGTTTGGTCTTCCACCTCCAAACTCACGAACCCCCGATACACAATGTATCGAGACGTCAGATACCATGGCTGTCCTTTCTCTTTGATCAACAACCCAAATCACATCGCGATCTCGCGACTCGGGACTTCGTGACTCCAAGAGTCTGGTCTTCCACCTCCAAACTCTCGAATCTTCGATACGCGAAATGGTCAGATCTCTGCCACCTGTCCTCCAACATGGACGGTCATGATCCTCTCGCGACTTCGCCGCTCGCAAATTCGAAAGACTTCCCTCTATGACTCTCGATGTTCGAATCCCCGATATCATCGATCTCGCGACACGCATCCACTCTCAAATGAACGGCTCAGATTCTTTCGCTATTTCGGGACTTCTGATGTCGAGTGCCCGAACTCTCGTCCTTTGGACTCCCGAATGTCAAAATCCCGATACTAACTCCTTCTGGGGAATTTTGCTTCTATTGTTCTTCGCGAGAGGTTTAAACCTCGTGTAACTCTCGACAGATCCAATGTCTACCAGCTGTTTAGACCAAGATCTGACAACTCAGACCTGTCTCTCCATTTCTCCATTCCTAAGCTGCCTAGACATGAATCCACGGTCCAGATTCTTTCACGGACCTTGGGGATCTACGGTCCCAATTTATTCAGTACTCGCAAAGATAAAGGGAAAAGGGTTAAGGAATTTAATGCCCTCGTTTATTCCTTCAACCTAACAGTCGTGAATGGCCGCAGACTTTCCGACATGTTCTCATCCGTTTATTGATACTTATTCTTTGAATCCTCAAGGGATTCTGCGACTTCTGCACCTCTGTAGAGTCTTTGCACACAAAGTGCTACCTCTTCTGAGCTTTTCAAAAAGGGTGTCTCTAGGGGGAGGTTTATCCAGGGTATCACCTGAGACAGCTATGGGTATAGATTTCCCGAGAAACGGCTTGAATTCTGAATCGATTCAATGTGCGTATATATATATATATATATAAATCTATTTATAAACATAAGCCATGCATGGCCCTTCCATTATAAGCATGCAACCATCATTTCTGAATCAAAACAATACACAGGTAGTCTTATACTCAGACCATTCATAAACTGGACAGACTAAGAGCATATTTGTCAGCATATAAATTTTACGATGCAAGATGTAAAACACTTATCAGAAATAACACCAGAAGCGAGTGCAATTGTTGAGAGGGGTGCTCATTTCCACCCAACCGTAGGCTCAGCGACTCCCAACTGATTTACCCCTAGCCACCCTTGAGATGAGACCACGATGTTGGGAGACTACGTCTCGGTTTTCCAGTGACCGAGAACGAGGGTTACTCTCCCCCTTCTCTGCTATCACTCACTCTATATTTTTCCAGAGTTCTCCTCCTTCCCTCACATCTGTCGTTCTCGCTTCTCCCTCATGCCTTTTTTCCTCTTGTGAGGTTGTGTGTGGTGCGATTTCCCTCGCGGTGGTCAGGCCCGAGGCTCCTACGGATGGGCGGTTCACTTCCCCCATCTCTCATTAATTCCTGATAATCCATCTACCTACAAACCTGCGAGTAATTTATTTTGGGCCAGGGAGCCGCTCTTGGTTCTTCGGGCCAGTGAAGTCCAAATACGGTATTGGTTTCGGTGGAATTTAACACCACCTTTCCAGGTGCCTTCCACCACCTTTCTTTAGCCATCGTGGTCTCTTTTTCAGCATATCCCCTCTTAGCAGTCATGCAATATATATATATATATATATATATATTACTCACATTCATCGACCTTTTTCACAAGGTCCATTCACATCATACATTCACATTCTTGAGTTTGCCACAGTTCTTGGCCAGTATAGTTATTTTTACAAACTGGGGGAAACAGGGTGTTACAATTCCCTCCCCATTAAAGGAACATCATCCTCGATGTTCTTATCTATCAACATGACATGCATGTACAGAAGTAAACTAAATCGGATATGCCTGTCTCATGGCATCCTCCATTTCCCACGTAGCCTCATATGGGCCAAAATGTCTCCACTACACCTTGACCTGTGCAATGGTTCGGTTTCGGAGTGGGGTTTCCTTTCTGTCCAGTATGCACTAAGATTTTGGTAGAAATTCTCCCTCTGGTTCCACCTGGATCACAGACCAGTCAATTATATGATTAGCATCATGTACATATTTCTTCAATAATGAAACATGGAAAACATTATGTGCTTTTATTGTGGGAGGAAGTGTTATCCTATAGGCTATAGGTACCACTCTATCTAAAACCTCAAAGGGTCCACAATACTGAGGTGCCAACTTGGCACAAGATCCCATTTTCAAGGAACTCTTCCTGGGCCTAACTCTGAGATATACATGATCTCCCGCTTTGAACTCTCTTGGAGTTCTCTTTTGGTCGGCATAACTTTTCTTTCGGTTCTAAGCGACCTTCAGGTTTTTTTTAATCTGAGTCACCTGTTGTTCCATTTCTTTCAACATGTCGGGTCCAAAAGAAATTATGTTTACAGGATTACTCCAGCTGACTGGAGTGTTACATGGTCTACCATAGAGGGCTTCGAAGGGGCTCGTCTTCAAGGATGTTTGGTAGTCGTTGTTGTCGGGGAACTATACCAGTGGCAGGTAGTCTTCCCACTTCTTGGGTTGATGCATTACATGCATTCTTAGCATGTATTCAAGTATTTGGTTCACTCATTCTATTTGTCCGTTGATTTGAGGGTGATAGGCGGTGCTAAAAAGAAACTTGGTCTCTAAACCAACCATCAGTGATTTCCAAAAGTTGGAAGTAAATTTCATGTCTCTGTCAAACACAATCTCTTTCGGCATACCATGTAGTCTGAATATCTCTTTCATGAATACCTGGGCGATATCTATTGCCTTACAGGTTGACTTGATGAGGATGAAGTGAGCAGACTTGCTCAATTTATCCACCACCACCATAATGGCGTCATTCTGTTTGGTTGAGGTTGGTAATCCAATGATGAAATCCATGGAGATGGTTTCCCATTTCCACTCCGGGATTGGTAAAGGTTGCAATAATCCTGCTGGGTGTCGATGTTCTGCTTTAACCTGTTGGCACTCTATGCATTTGGCTAGGTACTCAGCTATGTCTTTCTTCAATCCAGGCCAATAAAATTGTTTTGTGGTGGCAGTGATCATTTTCTGGTATCCTGGATGACCCGAGTAGGGTCTTTTATGTAGTTCATCCATAATGAACCTCTTCAATTCATCACAATCTGAAATATAAAATCTTTTTATATAAGTGAGAAAACCTCCTTCGGTCTTCTGGTAGCCTTCATATTTTACTCCAACGGGTTCTTGTTGTAGGTACATGGTCATGGTTCGGACGAAGGGATATGTTTCTTGTGCATTTCTGATTCTTTCCTTGACATCTGTCTCGCAGGTGCTCACCGTTGCTAGGTGAATTGTTTTCATACTTCTGCTGAGAGCATCGGCCACCCTATTTTCCTTTCCTTTAATGTGTTTGATCTCGAAATCAAACTGGCTAAGGAGGGTCATCCACCTAGCTTGTCTAGCATTGAGATTTGGTTGATCAAACAGGTATCGCAATCCATAGTGATCTGTCATAAGTACAAATTTTCTTCCCAGGAGGTAATGCCTCCACATTTTGAAGGCATGCACTATGGCAACCAGTTCTAGATCATGGGTCATATAGTTGACTTCGTGCTCATTCAATTTTCAGGATTCATAGTAGATCATGCTTCCTCCCTGCATAAGGACTCCTCTTAGCCCTTCCTCACATGCATCTGTGCACACGAGGAAGTCAGCTTCTGGATCATCGATTTTCAACACGGATGCATGGGTCAGTAGATGTTTCAGGGTTTGAAATATTTCTTCACATTTTTGTGTCCGTAGGAATTTTGTCCCCTTCTTCTAGAGGGCAGTGATTGGACAACCAATCTTGGAGAATCCTTTTATAAATCTTCTATAGTATCCTGCTAGTCCCATAAAGGATCTGATGTCTAAAACATCCTTTGGGGTAGGCCATTCCATGATAGACCTGATTTTGGCAGGGTCTATCGCTACTCCTTCGGAGAGAACATGGCCTAAGTATTGTATTTTCTTCTGGAAGAATTTACATTTGTTGAATTTGGCATAGAGCTGATGTTCTCTTAGCACTTGCAGCACAAGTCTAAGATGCTCTTCATGATCTTTTATGTTCTTGGAGTAAATTAATATATCATCAATAAAATAAGCACAAATTTTTTTAGGAACTTGTTGAGTACATTGTTCATCAAGCACATAAAAGTGGCAGGGGCATTGGTCAACCCAAATGGCACTACCACAAACTCATAGTCGCCATACCTCGTTCGGAAGGTAGTTTTATGGATGTCTTCACCCTTGATTAGGACTTGATGGTATCTCAACCTCAAATCAATCTTTGAGAAAATAGACGCACCCCCCAATTGATCGAACAGGTCATCGATCCTGAGCAAGGGGTACTTGTTCTTTATGGTTACCTTATTGAGTTGCCTATAATCTATACACAGTCTAAGGGTACCGTCCTTCTTTTTCA
>ML781241.1:103003-116344 GCA_009831015.1 Picea engelmannii
AGTAAAAATATTGATAGAAATGGAATTGCAGAAAGAAAGTAAAACAAAATCAAAGTATTGAAGTTGCAAAAATAAACAAATCTTTATTAATATTTTAAATAAGAAGAAATGTTCACTTTCCCAGAGGAGACAACTTCTAGTTGAGCAAAGCTCCAATACAACATCAATCACTTGGCATATAATTACATAGCTTCTGCCTCTATAAATAGTTTCTATCTATCCCAATCCCTAACCATGGAGTAGGCCTTCATTAATGAGGCTACATCAACTACCTAGTGGACCTTTAATGAGGTCGCCTTACATTATTGATTACACACTCTTAGTACCTAGTGGATCTCATTTAATAAACATGGTAGCTATTCATTAAGTAACAACTTACTCCCTTGAATATGTGATTTAGGGTGAGACCATAACATTCCCTCCCCCTTCAAAAGCAATATTGTCCTTAAAGTTGTAGATTTGGAAATTTTTGTAGGATCATGGACATATCCTAAGTGGTATCCTCATGATACATATCCTTACATTGGATCAAGACTTATTAGACAATTTACTTTCCTAGTTATCACTCTCTTTTGTCCATAACTGCATCTAGCTACAACCAAATGGAACCATCTTCATCTAATCATGTGAGGATAGTGTAAACTCAACAATTTACCCTAGCCACTTCCTTTGATCATGACACATAAAACAATAGGTGGATATTAGAATGGGTTGGGAGGGAGAGATCGTCTTTAGGAAACTTGTCTAATGTATTTGAGGATTATATATGGTCCATAAAACATAGGTGTCAACTTATTATGGCTCTTCTCCTTCATATATGTATGCTTACAAGGTTGGATACAAAAGAACGCCATATATTTTTCTTCAAAGTAGTGCTCAAATAGATGTTATTTGGAATATTGCTTCATTATGTTTTAATACAATACCAAATTCTCCTTGAGTGTAAGGAGATGGTCATCTTGGGCATTCAGGGTTTTATCCACCTCCTAAATATTGGATGTTCTTGGTAAGTACGAGACTATGGATGTTGGGTTTTGCCCATATACTTCTTTATAGTTGTGACATTTTGGTAGCACCCTCAAAGATGGTATTGTACCACCATTCAACAAGAGGTTGCCACTAAACCCACTATGACTACCTTTCCAAGGTAAAACATCTCAAATAGATTTCCAACAACTCATTGACACTTATGTCTAACAATTTGTTTAGGGATGATATGTTGTGCTCATTTACAATTGGGTACCTTATAGTTTAAACAAATCCTACTAGAAAGTTTTGATGAATGTGGAATCATGATCCATCACAGTTGAATTAGGGATGTCATGTAGTTTAAAAATATGTCCCATGAAGAATTGTGCAATTGTTGAGGCCTTAAAGGGGTACTATAAGGCACAAAAGTTAGTATATTTGTAAAGGTTGTCAACAACCACAATGATTACCATTGTTTCATGATTTAGGTGTCCCCACAATTAAATCCATGGAAATGGCAATGCAAACTATTGCAAGAATTGAAAAAGGTTGCAATGCTCAAAGGAACTTCATCATTTCACACTTGTCCATTTGGCATGTGTCACAGTATACCACAAAGGTGTGGATGTTGTTGTTCTTGTTGTACCAAAAGAGAAAATACTTAAATTTTGAGTGGCCCGCTATGGGAGATGAATGTAATTTAGTTAACATTTGGATTTTAATGTCTAATTCTATACCAAACAATTATACTCCATATACAACAATGCATCATTCTACCAAGTGCAACCCTTATAGATTTGTGGATTGGCCTATAGTTGTTGGAGAATTTGAACAATATTTGCATCAACCAACCATCCTTGGAATACCTCCTTATCCAATCAAACAATAGTAAAGATAAAGAAAATAAGTAGAATTCCTCCTCATTCTTCTTAGATAAAGCAATGGCCACCACATTATCCTTTTCCTTCTTGTAGATGATATTATAATCATATCCTAACATTTTAGCGACCCACTTTTGTTTCTCTAATGAAGACAACCTTTGTTCCAAGAATTATTTCAAAATATGATGGTTCCTCTTGATCAAGGAATTGTCCCTAATTAGGTAAGAATTCCACATATCAACTATATAAAGAATAGCCATCATTTCCTTTGAGTGGTATGATTTTCCCAAGTTTCTATTACACAATTGTTCACTAATGAATTCCAATGGAAATCCTTCTTTCATTAACATTGCCCCAACACTTTTTCTTGATGAATCACATTCCAAGATGAAAGCCTTAACAAACTCTAGTGTGGCTTAGACAAGAATAGTACATATGTCTTATTTTAAATAGTGATAGATTAGTTCTTAATAATCATTCCATTTGAAGGAATTTTCTTAATCTAGATTGTGAGGGGGACTATAATTTCAACATGGTTCTACACAATCTTTTTATACTATCTAGTGAGGCCAAGGAGTCCACACAATATTTAGACATTTTGGGGGTGTGGCTAGCCTTTCATTGCCTTAATTTTCTCAATATCAATGCATTCTCCTTCTCGGCCAATAATGTGACCCAAATATCCTATTGTACCATATTTGATGATATCATGAGGCTTTGAACAGTAAATGGTGCATTGCTACAACCAAAAGCCATCACTAGAAATTTGTAAGGGCCTTCATGTGTGTGGAAATAAATTTTAGGAATATAAGATTTCTTCATTTGAAATTGGTGATATATCGAATAGTAATTAAGTTTAATGAAGAATTGTTCTCCATGTAGCTCATCCAAGAGTTCATCGATGATTGGAATGGTAAATTGGTCTTTGACTATCATTTTTTTAGGGATGCAAAAGTCAAGACACATGTTCTAAGAACCTTATTTTTTCAAAACCGTGATGACTAGAGAGTTTTTTTTTGGGGGGGGGGGTGTACTAGGATGGAGCACACTCACTTTTGACAATTTCTTAATGATCTTTTCTATCTTGTTTTTGTGCAAAAGGATGGAAATATAGGCACACATTGTGAATTTGACTACCGATAATCAATGAGATACTATAATCATTTCCACTACATGAGGAACATAGTCCTTGGGGTAGTTTGAAGACCTATTGGTGTTTGTCCAAAAAAAATAACAAGTTGAGATGCACTGGCCAACCTCTAGGACTTGAATTATCAATTTGTGCAATAATGCATGAATGAACCTTCTTCAAGATCTTTTCATGTTGATGATTTTTGGAGAGCCTGCTTCAACACCTTTGAGAGAGTAGCATGTCCATCCTTTTTGAATCTCATGTATAACTCTAAGAAATCCATGTAATGGGACTTAATGTTCTCAACTATGCTACACCCAAAATGATATCACATCCTCTCATTTTAATGGTAAACATTTTCATTTTAAGGAAACAGACACCCATTTGGAGTTTCATATTGTCAGACTTTCCATCACATTTCATAGATCCCTCATTGGCTACCATGATTTGGAAGTTTTCAATAACATGGATATAACAATGTGTTTCTTATTCAATGCAACTATGAATGAAATTGTGGGTGATGACATTGTCTATTAAGACAATAACCTTCCTATGTTATATATATCCAACCAAATTCAATGTATAAGGAGAGGAAATGTATATTAAGGCATGAAGGGGGATTTAGGGTTCCTCTTGAGGGTGGTCTAGAGTAAGAACATCCTTTATAGGAGGTGTGATTTCCTCTTAAGTGTCAATTTTTCAAATTCATTATCAGAAATATATTAGATATGTCCATATGTAATTTATGTTCCTTGCATTTATGCCCCAGGAAATATTTTTCATCATGGGTATAGTAGAGACCTTTGAGTTGGAATTCTACAATTTCTACCTACATAAACTTGTGGACATTAAGGGGTGGAGAAAGATGTTGATGTAGTAGAACGTTTTGACAAGGTATTGGAACAAAGTTTGTGTGTTTGGACTGGGAATATATCACAACCTACGCATGAAAATCTAGTTCAGAGGCCTCCAACTAAGCAATGGGGTGATTCATCTCATTGTGTGATTTTATTCCTTCCTTAAAACCATTAATAAAGAATTTATTGAAAATTTTGTCCGCTAATGTTTTGTTTTTTATTGTGAAAGTGATAAAAAACAACAACATATTCAGTAATTGTGCCTATTTGATCAATTTGGTATGTATTCCATCAAAATTAGCATCCTTTTCAAAGCAAACAAAGATGGATTTCACAAACTACTTATGAGAAATGTACACTTGATATGATTTTGTATGCCATTTCCACCACCACTAATGCTACCAATCTAGACATAAAACTCTTATTTTGATTTTTAATGGGTCGTCTTCAATAGCATGGATGGAAAAGTAGTGTTCCATCCTATCAACCCATTCTGTCAAATTAGATCCATCAAAATTATTTAGATCAAACTTAGGTAAGCAGTGCAACATATTGGGGGTACAATATGAAAAGGAGTTATAGTTTCAAGGGGCTTCACTAGTGGAAAATTACCCTGTCAAGTTTACAAAAACAAAGTGAGATTTTCTCATTGACGATAGTCATGTGGTTATGAAATTACTCTTTGGATGCATCTATGAAATGTTTTATAGGCTTGAGCTATAGATTTATTTCAACTATCTTGTCTTCCATGGATGGCACACTTCTAGTAAGAGGCATGGGACCAAAGGGACCACCTAAAGGGTTACTGATGAAATAGACCAACATAATCAACATTGTTAGAAGACACTATTGAGATAGGCCATTGATGATTGTCATGTTGCCTCATCCCATGGGAACCAATCGAAGGGTTACCTAAGATATATATCAAAGCATTCAATTTCACTAAAGGAGTATTTTTTCCTTACTCTTATGATCATAACATTTACTCATGCTTATGTTTTGTTTTTAATAAAATTTATTACTATTTGTATTGTAAAATTGTTGCAGCCATGTTGGTCAACATAATAATACAAAGATAAATTCATTACTTGGATTGTAGTTCAGCATTTGTCAAAAAACAAGAGAGATTAACACCAAAAATACAACATTATCTTTTACATAGTGTTACAGACCAAAATGTCACACTTGAGTTTCACACCCTAAGTGTCACAATTGTTGCAAAGTGACGTTGTTAAGTGTCACAAGTATTATATGCACCATACCTAGTGTCGCATTCACTTTTCTAAGTGTTGCAACCCCTTGACACCACGAAATACATTTTCCATGACCCCTAAGTCATATTGGAGGAAGAAACCCATCATTTCAAGGCCAAAAACACACCTTTTTCTTTGAAAACCAACCATTTTTGGGGTATTTATGAAGGGTGGTTCCCCCTTTTCATGTTAGGGGAGTGCCACTTTATAGGATGGAACCCTATGTTCAACTTTGGGGGAGCGCCAGTCTTGTTAGAGATGAATTTGGGATCCTCCACCTTTTCCTAAGGTCCAACTCTCGATGGATGAGGTTTGTTGTGGTCAAATAATACCCTATGGGATCTATCCTAGGATCTAATCCCAACTTAAGGAGATATGTCCCCAACCATATCCTTCATTTTATCATGGTGGTTGTGCCTCTAAAGCCTATACATTGAAGGTATTTCCAAGGTGAAGGGGGGAATATTAGAGGTATCAAACCTTTGATTCTGGAGGAAGCATTAGCTTTTTTATGTCAAGATTCATGCAAGGAATGGATGAGGAGAGCTTGGAGAAGTGATTTCATTGTCAATCATGCTTTGTAAGTTCCTTGTTTGGGCTTTCCAATTAATATCAACTTGTCATATTCCCTTCAAGTTCATGTGTTCTACATTTTCTTATCTATTGTTGTTTCAGTATTCATAGATAGATCTACTTTATATTATCATCTAGAGTAGGAGGAAGAGTTTATTTCCTAGTATTTACAGGACTTTAGTTGCATTAAGGAGCTTGGAGATCAATCCCAAGGATTGGAGCAACGAGGATGAACATCGCAACAAGGTACGCCACATCATTCTTCTTTTCTCTTGCTTGATTGATTGAGTTAGATCTATATGGAAAGTAGTAACCACTTGGTCACTTATTTCTTTGGAACAAAGATAGGGGTCTTGGTCTAAAGGGGCTCTCCTATTCATAGGTTAATATTTCTCACAACATAAAAATGGTGACTCCACTAGGGAGCTTAGCCTATCTGTAAGGTAAGATTTCTCACTATAGAAAAATAGTGACTTCACTGGGGAAGAAATTTGACTTGTTTGTATTCTCTTCCATCTTGAATTCCTTTATTGTTATTATATATTGCTTGTTTGATGCTTCATCCTGATCTATTTCCCCTTCCCTCTTCCTCATTGAAGAGTTTACATAGTCAATTGATTGGATTTTTCAGAGTTTAAGTCTTTTTATGCCTTTTTCATGCATTTCCATAACTGGCCCTCCCCTGTAGTTAACACTAGGGTGAAATTATCCTAAGTGGAACTCCCCTAGAGGCTTGTAGGAGTGTCATAGCACTCTGTCTACTTAATGACAGGAGAACCACTTTTTCATTTTGAGAAAATCAGAGGATTTTGGCCTATTTATGCTCAATCTGCTAGAGTGGATTTTTAACCCATAAATCTTCCAATCGTTCTTGGCTTTTCTTGATTAAAGAAGCTAGTTATTCATCACTCATTTGTCTCTATTTAAGCTTGAAAACCTCTTCTAAGTTGTGAGATTGGTTCAGCTTACTTTTCGCTAGTTTGGTCTTTTGTTTCGCAAAGTTTTCAATTATCTAATTGATTGGAAGAGTCTGCAAAGGTTAATTGGTCTTGAGTTTCTTTTCAATCTCCCTTCAAACATCTCACTCTTTTGAGTGATTGAGATTCTCTTGCTTACTACAACCTAGCTTGAATGTTTTTTCTTGCTGCTCATTTTTTGAGGATTTTCATGAGTGTTTGTCTTTTTTCTATTTTGCATCTTTGATTCCTTGATTGAACAAGTTATTTCACACTTGTTTTCTTTCAGTTCTCATAAGTTTGAGTGTGCTTTGTTTGATTTCTTTTGTTCCTCGTATTTATTTGTGTCAAACATATATATCTTTCATTCCATTTGAAAGTTAAGAAGCAGAAAACTTTGCATATCTCCTTGCATAAATAATCAAACAAATAAAAAATTTCATTCTTTAGGGATTTGTTTTGGTATATGTTTGGAAAAAGAACTAGTTTTGCATGTACATTTCGGTTTTCAGGAACATTTTCTTTGTAGTTTAGCATCATCTTGATCCTAGAAATTGAAAATTGCATAGTTTTGGGTGCTTGCTTGTGTTAATTAGAATATAAATCTTCTCCTTCCCATACATAGAATTCATCAGAAAGAATGAATTGCATCTCATTCTTTTAAATTATATTGGAGTTGAGTCTCTCTCACATCATCAGTTTCATCTCCATGAACCTTCCGAGTAAAAGACATTAAAATCAACCATGCATTAATAAAATCAATTAAAACATTTTTTGGTTTTAACACACCAACAGTAGCATAGGATTAGGTTCTTTAGACTAGGAAAAGTGAGTAAATTGTCCAAGACTACTAAAAAAAATGTATATCACTAAAGAGTGTACAAATCCAAATTTTGTATAATCATATCTGGGAAAGCCCTCTCACACAGAGGCTAAACATGAGGTCGTGCACAAAAGAGCAGTGGAGATTACCCCTCCAAAGATTGACCAATCATAGCAGAAAGAACGTATACTGGGGGTTCTTCCTTAAGTTTCATTGACTCATTTGGTCTCTATACTTCATGAACTCTGAATCAGTTCGGAGTCCTATGGAGTCTACTGGTCCACTTTTCCTCAATCCTCTATAATAATTTTGGACTTTGATATCATGTCCATACGTTATGTCCCGACTATCAATTGTACCCACCCAAAGCCTGACTACCAGTTGGTATCCTTAGTGGCCTTTCCTAGGTATCTACAGAGGTGACTGTGGGGTGATTCCCATGGAACTTGGGGTAGACTTTGTATCACACTCTCAGTACCCTTGGAGGGTGACCCCATGAAAGTGAGGGTTCCTTGCACCAACTAGGGCTATTACATGGAGGTCGGGGCAAATGATTCTCATTTCTTCGTTGGTGGCTTGATATCCCACCTTCGGAATATCCTTGAGCCCATTGTTTCTTTGTTGATTACTTTTAGTTTTCATAGGAGTGTCTGTCTTTGAATTTCATATTCGACCTTAGGATCGAAGATTTCAAAGTATATAAGGTATGGATTCTGACATTCAAGAACCTCAACATAATGTTTCTTATGAAGGAATGATTGCAGATCAACCTTCTGAAACCAGGAGTGTAGCTCCTGGAAGTGGCCAACACATTGAAGAATCGGTCACAACCTTCGAAGAAATCCTTGCATCTTATGTGAATTATCTTTTTACTGATCCATTTGGCCTACCACTTATTGATCCACCATACACAAGATATGTTGATTCTTATTCTTCTTATTGATTATCATCTAGTTCCACCACTGCACAATATTTTGGCATGAACCTGTCATCTTTTGGTTTTCCTGAAGGACTTGGGAACTCATATTTTTCCACAACTCTTGTATTTGATACTACTGGTGCTTCATCTTTACTTGAAACATTGGTGACCCAGGTAACCCCGACTCAACCACTTGTGCATACATCTCCTTTTGCACATAGGTCAGGCAATATTCTTGCTTCACTATTTCCACACATGCACAAACCAAGTTCTTTACTTGGTCTTCCCATCGGTCATATGGTCAGCAGTCAAGTACTTCACACAAATATAGTTACACAATCTACTCACCCTCCATATCATACATCACATATTATTACACCTTACATTGGAGGTCAATATTCAATGGGAGGCCAACCTTAAGTTGAGGGGAAACCTTCAGTTGTAGGGAATTTTTTTACTGGGGGGAAACCTTTGTGGTTGTAACATCAAAAATCCTAGGGGAAAGACACTCTTACAAGTCCTTATATCCCTAATACCACTGGCATGTATCTTGGACAACCATTTACAAGAGTTGTTAACACTTTGTGGGGTCAACCCAGTCTGGTGGGCATTCCTCTGCAAGGAAATTTTCCCTATCAATCGATAAGCCCCATGATTTTGACACAATAGTCCCTTCAACCACCATATATGGGGGGACCATTAGGTCAATCGCAGTATGTAGGAGGTCCATTTTCTCAGTACATGAGTGGAAAAATCGAACAACCACCATATATGGGAGGACCATCTAGATTTTCCATCTCGTCGCAACATGGATATGATCCTACTGGTGTTCCCATGCCATATGGTTATCACCAGTATCTGCAGGCTAACAGACAACTTCCATTATTGGCTATGTTAGATCTGCCAGATCTAATGCATTTGAAAAACAATCCCATTTTGCATGCCCCATTTTGGCCTGTCATCCCTGCCAAATTACCGTCCGACATCCCAAAGTTTGAAGGAAAACCTGGGAAAGATCCTAACAATCATGTTATGACTTTCCATTTATGGTGTTCTTCTAACTCTTTGATGGATTTTTCCATCTGTCTTAGACTTTTTCAAAGAACACTTACAGGTGCAGTGGCGAAATGGTATATTGAACTACCATGTAATTCCTTTGTCTACATTAAATTTTTTTCCATGGATTTCTTGATGCATTTTTAGTTTCATATACGATATGAGACCGATACAAAACTTTTGACCTCACTCTAGTAATCCTCTTCTACCCACATATCTAATCACATTCATGAGTGGAGACAACATAGATGGTTGATTAAAGCTCCAATTCCAAACCAAATCCTCATGAATTGGTTTACAAAGTCACTCTTGCCTCCCATTTCCCATGATGTTGCTATGGGAAATGTTGTTACTGAGTATCAGGCTATCATCCATTTGCATTATTTGGACTTAGTTTATTCTCATTCCAGCACACTTTATGATTTGATCCCTCACGCTCCTCATTCGTTGAATGATCCAACAAGACCTGCTCCATAACCAAGTTTTGTTTCAGACACCAAAACTACGAATGCTCCTTCTCAAACCTCCAAGGTGAATGTGATCCAATCCACTTCATCTTAGCAACTAGGAGGTAAGAAGAAAAAACATGGGTAAATCCAACAAATCTTCTAACAAGTAGGATAATCCAAAGACTATTGATACTCAACTAAATAAGAAGGCTAAGTTTCCTTGAATGATTTGTGAGGAATACCACTACAAAAAAGATTTCCCTCATCATGAGGAAGTCGCTAAATTTATGAAGGGTATCACCCAACTGGTTCAGCAGCGACATCTGGTTGCACAAAATCATGTCCCTCCATAAGGGGGCAGCCCAAGTCATTCCCACCATGGGGATGCTTCATCGAGTGCCTCTAAGGTGTACATGTTTAAGGAAGTTAATGTAACGACTCAAGAAATACTTATGACACTCCTCGAGGTGATCAGACTAAGGGAAAGGTTGTCGATCGTCCCTTCACATCCTCTCCTCCTCCATATTCCAATCCTCTTCATATTGAGAATCCAATTTTTAACGTAGTGTTATGCCCGCCCAAGAGAATAATTCGAAAGGAAACATTTAATCCCAATACCCACACTGCCCAAAACTAATATATTGTTGAATATTTGGCACAAGCCCCTTCTGTTATGCCATCCCTTGAAGTTCTAAAGAACTATCCAAGTCAACATAGAACCCTGTTTTCAACCATTGGAGCTATGGATCTACAGTAATCAAACTTGATTACATTTAATATGGATTGTTTTAAGGAGAGGCTCCCCCACCACTTAGCATTCCAAATTCAAATTTTGGTTGGTGGAAAGAACATCCATCACACTTATTTGGATGAGGGAGCCTCCACCTATGTCATGTCTTTTCCTTGTTGGAGAGCCCTTGGTTCTCCTAAGCTTAGTGAGTCTCCTACCACCTTGAAATTGTTTGATGGACGTGGTTTCCAACCTCACAGATTCTTGCAATATTTCATTATGACATTGAAGGGTAAGACCATTTCGGTCGATATCAAATTGGTTTACACACCCCTATATTACAATTTATTACTTGGTCGTAGTTGGTTTTATGCGATGATTGTTGTCGCATCTTCAATGTTTCGTATTTTATGATTTCCCCATCAAGGAAAAATTATCATTGTTGACCAACTGACTATATAACTCTAGATCTCCACAATGTTGTAGAGAATAATGTCCCTTTTCTAGGATAGTCTAGTCTTGAGAGTGTAGGAGTAGGTCTCCTTAAGGATTCCTTGTTCATGGGGGTCTTTCCTTTGCTCGCTCCTACCACTGTGCAGGTTTCCACATTAAACATGATTTCAAGTTAGGTGCAACAATCCCTAGAAACATCTGATCCTTTGGTAGTATCTGGTCGTAACATGCATAGTTCTTTTCCTATGTCAAGCTTGTTAGAAAATTAAATAGACGTTCACGAGCATAGTCCATCGTCTCTATCAAACTCATTAAAAAATGAAACAGATCCCCCTCCATTAGAATCAAGTCTCACTCTGGATCAAGTACTTGAACCTTCTTTTCTTTCACCTAGTGAAAATGTTCCCATTAGCAACTAGACGCCTAAATGAGGAAAGAAGAAGAGTCGTTGGAGGAAATGATTCTTGGGGGGAAGGTCTCGAGCCTCTGGACGTCATGCTAGAGCGAAGCCACTATATTAGACCAAATAAATTGGGGGAAAAATACCTCTCGAGGGACACACTACTAGGAGTGATCCTCAATTGAGATTTGTTCCCATTGTAACGTAGTAGTATTTTCTAGAATGGGCTCGGTCTTTTTTCTTTCTCATGCTCATTAACACATGAGAATAGGTTACTGAGTATAATTTTATCTCTTTTTTGAACTTGTAAAATCTATACGAAAAAGGAACTCTTTGGATTCTCCTTTAATCTCTTTTTAGACTCCCTAAACAGGAAAATATTTTCGAGTGAACTTGTTTCCTTTCACACTCGTTAAAAGGTTTGAAAGGGAAGCTTTCGAGTGGAATTTTATTTCTTTTTTCGGTCTTGCGAGACTAATTATGAAAAAGGAATAATCTAATTAAGCATGATTAGAGGATTTCTCCCCTGTACTTTTTTACACTTTTTTCAAGCTTGGGAGACTAAATTTACGAAAAATGCATCCATGGAGTCGTCTTTAATTTATTTTCAGACTCTCTAAACATGAAAACCATCAATTTTACCTTCTTTGGGCTCCTAAAATTATGCATCGAAGGACATATGTGAGTCTAATATATAGGGCCCATACAGGACCAAAGCCCTCCTTTGTAAGTTTCGCTAAACATATGTCGACGGAATCATCAGAAGGATGAGCTATACTGAGCATATGTTTTCCTCCTCAAGATCGTTAAAAAAAAAAAAGGTATTGATCTATATAGATGGGGGGGAAATTGAAGGAATTGGGTCAAGTTTTTTGGAATCCTTTATGGAAGTTATTGTTTCTCTTAAACATGTTAGGGTCCTATAAATATAGGTAATTTGTTTGTTCAGATATCTATTTTGGAAATCTGTTGGTAAGGTTTAGCCTATGAATCACTAGGTGTCATAGCCTAAAAGTTTGTTGATCCAAGCAGTCATTTACTTTTTGAATTTTGATGGCCAAAACAAAGTATGGATATTTGGGAGATTTTTGCATATAAAATTTGGTTTAGATCAGGTGCATGTGTTTTCATGGCATAGTGTTGAGGAGCATCTTTTCAATGGTATATCTAGTGCTTTAGACCGACATCTAGATCAAAAGGTTAGAAAAAAAAATATTTTGCTTATGCTTTATGGCGCATATGTTTTAACCAAAGTTGTAAAATTGACAAGACAATTTGTATTGTAGCACATAAAATCCACACATATTTTCCCCAACGGCATCGTCCCTCCTCCCAATGATGGCCCTCATTTATTTTCGACCCCCCCTGACCTACATACCTTTATTGGCGAAGGGGGGGTCCAAAAAGTTGTTTTTTCTCACCATGGCCCCACCTAACATGGTATTCCCTTGTCATTTCTCANCGCCTACTACCCCCTCCAAAATCTGCCTAACTCACTCCTGATACTGCTCACCTTCGCACCTCTACTCCTCCTCTCCCTGCATGACACCTGTCCTTACACCTTCTATCTGTTATCCAATTAACTCCTTTCCTATGACCGTTAGTTGTCCCGTAATGGTCCCACGCCCTAACGGATATCCTTGGACATACAAAAAAACCCCATTTATCCCCCGTTACACTATTTTCTAACTGAGAACCCATGAATACCGAGAAAATCTTGTTGTTAGACTACCACCACCATCACTTATATTACTGAGAGGGGGGGTGAATCAGTAATAACGTAATTATAATCCTTTTTCTTCAAATGTTATATCAATGTAGAATTATTATCCAATAATGAGCAGTAATAAATAAACAATCACACACATGCACAGTACACCAGTGTTTTAC
>ML781241.1:124726-143835 GCA_009831015.1 Picea engelmannii
TCCATTACCCAAACCTTTGTGCTATGGGTCTTTCTTCAAGGGTTGACATCAATGACAACCAACCTTAATCAACAGCCTACTACCCCCTCCAAAATCCGCCTAACTCACTCCTGATACCGCTCACCTTCCCACCTCTACTCCTCCTCTCCCTACATGACACATGTCCACACACCTTCTATTCGTTATCCAATTAACTCATTTCCTATGACCGTTAGTTGTCCTGTAATGGTCCCACGCCCTAACGGATATCCCTAGACATACAAAAAAAACCCATTTATCCCTTGTTACACTATTTTCTAACTGAGAACCCATGAATACCGAGAAAATCTTATTGTCAGACTACCACCACCATCACTTATCTTCAATTGCGAACTAATTTCCCAATGAAGTTATTCAAAGGATGATGAAAGGTAAAAAACAACAGAAATAGAGCTCAAAGGGACAGATGGAAAAGAAATCAGTATGAGAGGATAGTAAGCAGATTTTGTGGAGATAGTTTCAACCTCATTCTATATTTCAGGGGCATGAATACACCTAGCAGCAGAAGATCAGCAGTCAATGAACCATTTCCAGATTTCAATGCACCATACTTGCAAGCAGTTCAATATTTCCAGCAGATAAATTAAAGATATTATTTTATATTTAATTTTATTATGCAGAATTTTCCAAAAATAGCCACGCTCAGAAAAAATTCACTTAAAAGTTTGAGCAAAAGATCAGAAATAGTATATTTCGAAAATATCTACATGTTTGTAATAAATTTTATTCATATTTTTCCAGAAAATGTTGGAGAATATTTTGTAAATCAATTCCTTTTTGGAATTTGATATTAGTTTAGCATAAAGTCTATAAATATGTTGTAATAAGACTTATAAGGGGTTGGGACTTGTTTTAAAGAATAGGACTAGTATTGTAAAGCATCCCACAGAGACACCATTGATCAAATTTTCCAATAATACAGTGCAATTATTACAGGATGCTTGTGTCAACTTTATTGGTGAAGTGCATTTTTCCATGTTAATTTGTTTTCTTCTATTATCACTATTGTTTCCTAAATTCTAAATTATTCTAAGAAGATAAAGGACAGAATTTGTTTAAATTTACACTTTTTCTATGGCTTAAGAATATTTTTTGTGTTTTCCACTGAAGATTAAAATCAAAAATCTTAATTGCTCTTTTTTTTATTGGATTTCCAGACCTTTTCATCTCCTCGATGCCTTAAATATTTGAGGATCCAGTGAATTTTCCTATACTACCCTGCAATATTATCCTGTTAAACCTTGTATTTGATAAATTCAAAACTGTGAATCCATTTTCCCAATGGCCCATATTCATTGTTCCAACCAAACAATTCAAATCAAACAAACAAACCCTCAAATATCATAACTAGCCTAATATTTTAATATAAACAAATCTAAATCTTACATAGAGATCCCTCTCTGAAGCTGGCAAGGCTAGATCTCATCTTCCAAAGTGGTTTTGTGGTTACCTATGGCCTTTCTTTCACAGCCTTAATAAATTACAGAGTGATAATAGAACATGGCACATGTTTGTGTCTCATCTTATAGTCGAGTAATCTGTTTGTCTCTGAGTCATACCAATTCCATGTGTTGTTATGCTTTTTTGTTCTAGTCAAAGAGTGCTCTTATTTCTGTCACATTATATTCTTGGTACTCGTCGTGTCAATGTTTCCAAGTCACTTGTTGTGCCTCATCATGTTCAAGGGAATTTTCACTTCAAACTATCCATCTACAGTATTACCAGTTTCCATTTCGTATCTCAGTCCATACTCATTCGATTCACCATCTCACATCACTTTCCTGTGGTAGTTTCATGTCGATGATGGGGGATGCATCATGGCCCTCCTACAACAAGTATTTTCATGTCAACTTCAACACATTGTCCAGGAAGTAGACTTAGGAACTAGTTAATACCTTGGGACCTGCATGCCTCAATGAAAGACCTCCTCGCTTTCGACACTAGGTTTACATCATTGACCTCTGATCAGATGATTCCATGAATGTTTGAAATCAGCTCATTTATTCACATTCATTGGAATGTACTAGGGTACATTGGGAGTCATTGACATCATTGGTGATTTCCCACGCACTTGTTAATGATATACCTCAATGATTGGTAATCAAGTGGTTTCTACCATGTTCGACATCAATTCATCTATTCACATGGCTAGATTCGTACCGTTTTGGGATCGGGATGAAGACCCAAGGTGGGTACTCACTTTGTTATGTGTTTTTCCCAGGATGTGATGGAGATCATTTGAGAATGTAAAATATTTCAGTACAATCACCATGTTGGAAATCTTACTGATATATATGTTGTCACATAGATCCACATTGTATTGATTTGTGGCTATGTTTTATCATCTCGTAGCTCCACTATGTATTTTTCATGGTTGTGATCAGTTCATGTCATGGAAGTATGGATCCACTTTGTATCTCTATTGGCCATATCCTCAGTCAATATTCTCATGGATCTACAGTGTATTGGTCGGTGTCCATGCTTTGAATCATCTTGTATTCTGAGCATAGGTATGTCTGCCTCGGAAATGGGACATACTTGTGTCTTGACTATTGATTGTTTGTAGCTTCTGCCAGGTTCTTCTACTCCAACACACTTACATTGAATAATTTGTAAAGTGTTTCAACCATTATTTTCTCTTCTGATCTCACACTTTAGGGGGAATATGTTACACACCAAAATGTCACACTTGAGTTTTGCACCCTAAGTGTCGCAAAGTGATGTATGCACCTTTTTAAGTGTTGCATGCACCGTTGCAAGTTTTGTATGCACATTACCTAGTGTCACATTCAGTTTTCTAAGTGTCACAACCCCTTGACACCATGAAAGACATTTTCCATGACCCCTAAGTCATATTGGAGGAATAAACCCATCATTTCAAGGCCAAAAACACACCTTTTTCTTGGAAAATTGACCATTTTCGGGGAAATTATGAAGGGCGGAACCCCATTTTTATGTTAGGGGAGCACCACTTTATAGGTTGGTGCCTTGTTTTCAACTCTAGGGAGCACTAGTCTTGTTAGAGAGAAATTGGGGATCCTCCACCTTTTCCTAAGGGACAGATATCGATGGATGAGGTTTGTTGTGGTCAAATCCTACCATATGGGATCTATCCTAGGATCTAATCCAAACTTAATGATCCATATCCTCAACCATATCCTTCATTTTCTCATTTTGGTTGTGGCTCTCAGGCCTATATATTGAAGGTATTTCCAAGGTGAAGGGGGCAATATTAGAGGTTTCAAACCTTTGATTTTGGAGGAAGCATCGTCATTTTGATGTCAATATTCATGCAAGGGTTGGAGGAGGATATCTTGGAGAAGTGACTGCATTGTTAATCATGCTTTGTAAGTGCCTTCTTTGGGCTTTCCAATTAATATCAACTTGGCTTATTCCCTTCAAGTTCATGTGTTCTACATTTGCTTGTCTATTGTCATTTCAGTCTTCATAGATGGGTTTGCTTTATATAATCATCTAGAGTAGGAGGAAGAGTTCCTTTGATACTCTTTGCATGACTTCAATTGCGTTGAGGAGCTTGGAGATCAATCCCAAGGATTGGAGTAGCGAGGACGAACATTGCAACAAGGTACGACACATCATTCTTATTTTCTCTTGCTTGATTGATTGAGTTAGATCTATAGGGAAAGTAGTAACCACTTGTTCACTTCTATCTTTGGACCAAATATAGGGGTCTTGGTCCAAAGGGGAGCTTACCCTGTTTGCAGGGTAAGATTTCTCACAACACATAGATTATCTAAAAATTACTACTAGTGTAGATTTTGAAAAAGACTCTTGGAACTAATCATATTCTGTAAAAAAAATATCAGAATTACTAATGAAAGACATATTTAATGTGCACTTCATCCTAGCCAGCATGAGAATGGTAAGATTCATTTTTCTCTATGTCCACATCTTCTTAAATTCGATGTTATGTGTCTTATTCTTTGATTTTCATGGGGACTCGGCTTACAGAAATTCTATAGTTGGAGGCAGAATAATTAGAATCCTTATACATAAGAGGGGCCCATAGCCACAATGACATACCAAAATCTTGGAAAATAATACCAAGGTATAACAAATAAACCCAATAATTTTTCTTTAGATGTCATTCTTTCACCCAATTGGAATTTTTCATCAAATAATAGAGCGTATCAAATCCAACAGTGAGAGAATGCATTCCACACCAAACATAGACTTCATAGGAATTCCACCCTAGACTTCTTGAAATTCTATAATTATTGTCCATAATTATGCACTACATAATAAATTCTTTGCCCTACAATTTGAATGGGTGCCTAGAGAAGATGTGATTCCAAATTCCATTGATTATAAGAGTTAAGATATGGGGAAGAGCATACCTCTTTATTGGTTTTTAAAGCTCCACCATCCATTCAATAAGAGATTTTCCTACGATGAGAACTGAGGATTTTGTGAGAGCCCACTTTGAGATGTTTGAGAGTGTAGCATGCCCGTGTTTTTTGAAGCTCGGGTATAACTATAGGAAATTCATGTAATGAGACTCAATGTTCTCAACTATGATGAACCCAAAAGTATATCACATTCTCCCATTTTAATGGTAAACATGTTCATTTTAAGGAAATAGTCACCCATTTGGAGTTTCACATTCTCACACTTGTTGTCACTTTTCATAAATACCTCATTAGCTATTATGATTTGAAATTTGTCAATAACATGGCTATAACAATGTGTCTCTTTTATAGCGTGATGATGGATGAAATTATGGGTGATAACATTGTCTATTAAGACAATCACCTTCCTATGTTTTATATATCTGACCAACTCCAATGTCTAAGGAGAGGAAATATTTGTTAAGGCATGAAGGGGGATTTATGGTTACTCATAAAGATGGTCTAGATAAATAGTGTCCTTCGTAGGAGGTGTGTTTTCCTATGAAGTGTCAAGTTATCAATTTCATTATTAGAAATGACTTAGAGATGGCCATATGTAATTTGTGTTCATTACATTTATTCCCTAGGAAATATTTGTCACCACAAGAATAACAAAGACCTTTGAGTTGGCATTCTACCATTTCTACCCACATCAGCGTGTGGACCTTAAGGGGTGGAGCAAGATGTTGATGTGGAAAAAAGTTTTGACATGGTATTGGAACAAAGTTTGTATGTTTGGACTAGGAATATATCACAATCTATGCATGACAAGCTAGTTAGAGGCCTCCAAGAAAGTAGTGGAGTGATTCATCTCAATGTGTTCTTTTATTTCTTCTTTAAAACCACTAATAAAGCATTTCTTGGAAATTTCATCAACCAATTATTTTTTTATTTGATTGCGAAGAGCTCAAAAGAAACAACATATTCTTTAATTGTGATTATTTGATGCAATTTGGTATTTAGTCCTGCAAAATTAGTATCCTTTTCAAAGCAACCGAAAATGGTTTGCACAAATTACTTATTAGCAGTGTACACCTAATATGCTTTCTTATGCCATTTCCATTTCCACCAATACTCCCAATCCAAAAATGAAACTCTTATTTTGAGTTTCAATAGGTCATCCTTGATAGCATGAATAAAAAAGTAGTGTTCCATATTGTCAACCCATCGTGTCTTATTATATCTATCAAACTTGTTTAGATCGACCTTAGGTAAGAAATGAAACATATTGGGGGGACAATATGGAAAGGGGTTCCAATTGTGAGGGCCTTCATGCATGGAAAAATCACATGCATCATGATCACCCTTTATTTTGTCCAGTTGAACAAAACAAAGTGAGATTTTCTTATTGATGCTAGTCATGTGGTTCTGAAGTTGGTCCTTGGATTCTTCTATGAAATGTTTGATAGTCTTGAGCTCTAACATTATTTCAACCATATTGTCTTCCATGGAGGTCACACTTCATGAGGCATGGGACCAAAGGGACCAAATAAAGTGTTACTAGTGAAATAAACCAACATAATCAACATTGTCAAAGGAAACTATTGAGATAGGCCACTAATAATTGTCTAGTATGACCCAGGCCCGTGGGGTCGACTCGAAGTGTTACCTAAGATATATATCAATGCATTCAATTTCGCAAAAGGAATATTTTTTTTACTATTGTCATCATAACATTTACTCTTGATTGAGTTTTTTTAAACTGAAATGATTATAATTTGTATTATAAATTCGTTGTAGTCTCGTTGGTTAGCATAGTAATACAAAGAGTAAGTTTTCCCTTGGATTGTAGTTCGACATTTGTTAAAAATAAGAGATATTATCCTATACATAGATTATCCTAAAAATTGTTGTTAGTGTGGGTTTTGAAAAAGACTATTAGAACTAATTCTATTTTGTAAAACATATATTAGAGTTACTGATGAAAGACATATTTACAATGTGGTTCATCATGGCCAACATGAGAATGTTGAGAGTATTTTTTCTCTATGTTCACATCCTCCAAAATTTGATGTTTATTATCTTATTCTTTGATTTCCTCGAGAACTAGGCCTATGGAAATTTTGTAGTTGGAGGCAAAAGAATTAGAATCCTTGCTCATAAGAGGGGCCAATAGCCACAATGACATACCAAGAGCTTTGACAACACTACTAGGGCACAACCAATAAACCCAAGAATGATGCTCTAGATGCCACTCTTTCACCCAATTGCAAGTTTTAAATAGATAATAGGGGGTATCAAATCCAACAGAGAGAGAATGAATTCCACACCAAACCTAGACACCATAGGAATTCCACCCCAGACTACTTGAAATTATGTAATTATTGTCCATATTGTGCACTTACTAATAAATCCTTTTCCCTACCATTTGAATGGGTACCCATAGGTAATGTGATTCCAATTTCCATTGATTATATATTTAAGGTATGGGGAAGAGGATACCCCTTTATTGGCTTTTAAATCCCCACCATCACTTCAATAGCCTTCTTCAAGAGATTTTCATATGGTGAGAATTGACGATCTTGGGAGAGACCACTTCAATACCTTTGAGAGCATAGCATTCCCATCCTTTTTGAAGCTCATTGTTGGAAGCAAGACAAAGCAGAAAAGCAAGGTGATTTTGGGAAAGAAAGCATGCATGAGGAAAGCAACAGCTGGAAAGAAGAACAGCACGTGCGCATGCAGGGAAGACCTAACAACATTAGGGTTAGGGGTTTTGCAGCATATTGTAATGAATGAAGAGCTAGAAACATATAAATATATATACTTAGGTATCATAAGGGGTTCGGTTTTTATTAGAGAGACGAGGTTCAGAGTATTATCAAGTTTAGCTAGTTATCTATGAGTTGTTGTGATGTGTAATATTTTGTTGTATGACCTAATTTTGTAAGTTGTTGAGATAGAGAGGACGAAGGAGGGTAGATATTGAGGGTTAGACTGCAGGCTGAGGAGCCTGGTGCAATCTAGTCCGCCTCATATAGATCTTACCCGACTGAGAAAACTTATAAAGTGTGCGGCGTTGTATTGACAGAACGACTATAATAAAAGAGCTAAGATCCAAATCTTTGTAGACGTAGCCCAAGTGGGGGTGAACCACGGTAACAACTATGTTATGATCTTGAATGCATGTGTGTCTTTATTGATTTTAAGTGAATATGCCTATACTGAATGAATGAGTTTTTATATCTCCTGTTTATTCGCAAATGACAGTACACTGTGGCTACAAATTATAATAGTGGTTCAATATACAGTTCTTCTATATCACACTCAATCCTAGGCTGTAAACACCTGAGTATTACATCCACCCAATAAAGTTATCTCGAGTGAGATTGCGCAGTGCACTCTATGTGTCGTGTTGCCTTCTGGTTTACCAGGAGGGCCGATAGTTTTAGAGGCTTTGTTGGAAACCCGAACAGACATGAACCCTGGGTCAATAAACTCATAAAGGAGATAAGATATTAGATAACCAAAAAATGGTTATGTTTTCATTGGTAGGAACAAGAAAGGATTGAGTAGATGAGATAAGTTGAAGATCTTTCGAAGGTAGATCAAGAAATATTAGGGCAGAGAGCAATGAGCCATTAAAAGCGGATGTTGAGACCATGGAATCCCACAAAAGCATAGATCGAAAGATGGTTAAGAACAAAAGAGTTGTAGTTTTCACAGAAAGACAACAGAAACCCTAGACTAACACCTCGCAAATATCTTGAGAAATATGTGTTTACTGATTTACACGAAGTCTTTTTTTGTGATTTCCCACATTTATTGCAGGAGTGGATACTAAGGTTGAAGGATAACCATGCAATGAACCAGATTCGACAGCTAGAGTGGACCCCAGTACAGATTGAGCAGTTACAGCAGGTGAACAACAAATTCATCCGCGCAGTAGACTTTTGGCTTGACAGTATTGTGACAGGATTTATATCAGAGTTTGCAGTAGACACAGCAAAGTCATAAAGCATAGTGGAGCAAGAGTTTCTACGCAGACCTCAAGGAAGTTACATTCGATCGTTGTATACTTATATTAAGATAATGCTATATAACAAAGGTGTACTGACAATGGAGTCAGACAGATAAACTTCCCTGTGTGCATGGGGGAAGGGGGGAAGCACTGACAGAAAGAGGAGAAATGGAAGGAGGAAAGGATAAGGGAAAGAAAGAATTACCCTTGGATCCAATCATGATGGATGATGACCAAATCAAGCAGATCATGGCGACAGCTGGAAAGACGCGTAGAGGAGTACCCTACCAATACAAGGTGAATACCAAGAAGAGAGTCATAGCTGCGAGGGAAGGCTTGTCAAGTGATGAGGAAGAGGTAGAGGATCTCTAGGCTGTGGAGAAGATTGAGGAAATCTTGTGCGCAACATATGAGAAGAAGACGAGGGGTCCAAGAATGGGAAGAGAAGGTAACAATCCTATCCATATTGATGTCAGTGTGGAATCCATAAACCCATGTGCGACTAATACACCAAAGAGAACACCACTATTTAGACAACCGAAGTTCAGAAACAGTCAGACAACAGGAAGTACGTCTACACAAGGAACAACAACTGGAGGAGCCAATTCAGGCAACACTAGTCAAGTATCTAAACCGTACAGAGGTAATAGTTCGGCATTCATAATGGCAGGACACGATCCCACCATCAGGTTACCATAATTCAAAGGTGAAGCGTCGGAGGACCCGGAAAAACATTTGTTCATCTATGAGAAGATATGGGAAGCAAAACAGATCACCGACGAAGACACTAAATTGGCACAGCTAGCAATTACACTAAGGGATAGCACACTGGATTGGTATATGAGTTTAGCTACAAACAATCCACTAGGGACAACCAAAACAATTGCAGACATCAATAAATTATTGATAAATGAGTTCCAGAAGCCGAGTTCAGAGGATCAGTACATGAATGAGATGATCAAAATTAGACAAAAACTGGGAGAATTTGTATGGGAAATTGATTAGAGATTCAAGTGACTGAAGGGAAAGTTAAAATATCTCATGACTAATATGCAGCATCGACATTTATTTGTCAACTCACTGCTCCCACACTTAAAATACCCATTGCGACAACATAAGTTCTAGATGCAGGCAGAGACTCTACAGGAATCCCTGTAACTAGAAGAAAACCAGTATCATCAGATGGACCCAGCTATCGAAGAATTGAAGGAGGATCTGAAGAAATTAACATTTCAGCTAAACCAGAATAAGAGTAAGGACAAACGAGAATTTGTTTGGTGTACCACATGCAAGATGGAAGGACACCACAAGAACGAATGTCCAACATTCGTGCAGTATATGGTAGTAGGCATGCCAAATCCATTTCCCACAGGAGCATTATGGTGCAAAATTTGCAGGAAATCGGGTCACGATCCATATCACTGCATGATGATGCATAAATACCAAACAATCCCAAAGAGTTCATATGGCACCTTTTCCAATTCAGTGGGCCACAACGAAAAATATTGTAGAACTATGGAGTTAATGCGAGAAAGGACATCATATGTATATAGTTTAATCAAGTTTCAGCTCCATACAACACTGCGCAGCAGTAGTATAATACTACACAGCAACCATATAATAATGTGCAACCATAGTACAACGCAACACAACCCCAGTACAATACCATGTAGTACAATCAGGCACCTAAGTATAACGCACAGTGAGGAGATCGAGCAGGCTACAGAGGTGCAGGATGAGCAAAAGGAGGTTTTGGACGAGTTAGAGGATCAGTCATATGTCACAATTGTCAACAACTAGGACATTATGCAAGGGAATGTCTACTTCCAGCAGCAACATGTATGTATTTTCGTGCATTAGACCATGATACAGAAGAATGTCTGACACTACTAGTAAAGATTCAGGAAAAGAGAAACTCGAACAACCAGAATTTTCAATGGATCTCAACCGAAGCAAGGGATGAAGGATGGAACATCAACATAGTTACCCGCAAAGGGGCTAAAATGGGAAATGATGTAGTTCAACAAGAGCCAGTACAAAACCAATGGGTGAATAAGAACGTCGAACCAAGGAAACAGTTCGATGCATAGAACGAGAAGGAAATATTTAAGGAAGATAGAAAAGAATTTCAGAAGGAAGACATGGCGTCAACTTTAACCGCGTAGCAAAGCAAGGAAGCACCAGAGTATGAGATGCCTCTGCTAGTGGATAATACCAACGAAATGCAACCCATGGGAAAAGTAAGTACAATCAAAGGCTTTTTGCAATCATGTGTAAAGGTATTAAATGATCCATAATCTATCAAAATATTGTAAAACATACTAGAAAAATGTAGCATCGAGACAAAAGAAAAACTAGAACAAAAGACAGTCAATCACCTACATACAAGAAGAAGAACGAGTAGTGAGTTCAGGCTGAACGCCAACATCAGAGATTTCAATATGGGAGACATCATACTGGATCTAGGATATGAAGTTAATGTATTACCAAAGAAGACATGGCAATGCATGGGAAAGCCCACATTAGGATATTCACATGTTCAACTTAAACTAGCAAACCAACACAAAGTCCTACCAATTGGTAGATTGAAAGGAGTAATAGTAGACCTGGATGAAGTGTGCACTAAAGTAGATTTTGAAGTCATTGAAATAGCGGACAGCACAACACCTTACCCAACATTGGTTGGTCTAGATTGGGCGTTTGACAACCAGGCCATAATCAACTTGAATACCAGGAAAATGAAATTTGAATCAGGAGAATACAAGGTCATCGCACCATTAGATCCATCGGAAGGGGAGAGTTTTGTAGAACCTAATTGCCTAGACTTAGAGGAAATAAACCAGTTGTACAGAACAACTACGCACGATGAGGATTACGTGAACCTAACTACAGATGGGATACTCAGTTGGTGGAGCATTACTTCATGTGCAACAGACTCATGTACAGGTTTAGAGAACTGGCAACAAAGGTTGCATGAAGTGTCCACGAGAAGATGTGCATGAATAGACCGCGCAGTAAGATGGGTCCACACAGAGGTAAGGGAACCACCTAGCTTCCACAGAGTAAACGATTTGGAAACATTATTGGCACAGTATGAAGATGAAGTCTTAGAGAATCAGAGACTGTTATCACTTGATATAGCACTCAAGGACACACTTGCAAGATGGTGGGGCACACACAAAGAGACAATCACATATTGGTACCAATGTAAGCAGTTACTGCGCATAAGGTTTAGTGCATAATAGAAAAACAACAAGCAACAGAGGTACGATGGATAGGAGGCACCAGCGGAAAACTTAGAGAAGTGTAGAACTCTATGGAAAATGACACCCCCAGAGGAATGGCCCCATCATTTCATACACACTCTAAGGGGCATACCATCAAACTGGTACACAAACAAGGAACTGTGCAAAGAAACTGTGACCTGGATAACATTGCAACAGAATTGTATAGTCACTTTTTCATTCAAACATGAGAAACCCAACATAGATGCATCTCTTAAATAGATAATAGGATTGATATTCATCAAGGGATCAGAATTCAAACTCATAACAGAAGAGCAACAATGGAATAGACATGCAGTTAAGGAATTGTTGACATGCTATCATGTGCAGGAGGAAGCATCAGATGAAGATGATCTGCGCGATATTTAGATCGAAGAAGTAGAAGGAGAAAGAGAAGTGGAGGGACCACCTATAGAATAAGAAGTCATTTATGCACCAATCAAGGTAAAGAAAATCAACATTGGGACAGTTGAGCATCCCAAAATGGCCATCATTGGAGACTACTGGGACGAGAAAATAGTAGAAATCATAACAGAATTATTGTGCTAGTACAACAACTTATTTCCCACAACCTTTATAGAGATGAAGGGTATAGCCAGAGAGCTAGGAGAAATGAAGATACCACTCAGACCTGAAGTGAGATTGATCAGACAGCGACCATACAGACTGAACTCAATATATAAGAACAAAGTCAAAGCTAATATCGAAAGGATGCTCGAATCAAGAATCATAGAACTGGTCGAAGAATCAAAATGATCCAAGTGGATATCAGTGGCCACCCACCTTTTTCATCTGGCTCAAAACAGCTTTCTAGCAATTTTGATAATTTACTATTTTTAGCAGTTTTTCGTGTCCTGAACTTCCGGAGCCATTTTGAGGCCCTAAACGACATTTTTTGGGGTATGTTGCGATCGCAAAGTTTCATTGTGAAATTTTGTGCAACTGTTGTAGTCCTCGGATAGATATTTTCAATGGGCTATCATACGCCTAAAACGGAGATTGTATGCAAAAGTTACGACCCCGGGAAGTTGATGTACTGACTTACCCAAATGGGGCCCACGTGACTTTTGGCGCTTCATCTCCTACGGTTAGGTTTTTGGATGTTTAGGGTTTTTGAAACTCCTGTTTATTGTAAAAAGGCCTTGAGAGCCTCATTGTAATCATCTTCTTGCGAATGAGAGCAGTCGTCACATCTCTTCTCAGAGATAAGCTGCCACCATTCCAGCAAGCTTGTTTTCTACTGCATTTTACAGTTTAATCTTATTTCCTTATTGAATAAAAAACCAATTTTATTGTATCTCTGTTATTCTATGTTAAGTATTTGGTAATAATCTGTAGTCATTTCGTTCTACTCATAAAATCTGGATCATAGAATGGATAATCCCAATGGTAGTGCAGGAAAAGAAACAAGGAGGAATAAGGATATGCGTCGACTTGAGGAAGTTGAACGATGCATGCCTACATGACCCATTCCCTACACCGTTCACGGATGAAGTGTTAGAGAACGTAGGTGGACATGAAGCTTACTCATTCACCAATGGATTCTTAGGCTACCATCAGATCAATATAGCACAGCAAGATAGATACAAGACCATGTTTGTGACAGAATGGGGATCCTACCAATACACAGTCATGTCGTTTGGATTGAAGAATGCACCAACCATATTTTCCAGAGTAGTCATTGCCATGTTTAAGGAATTCATCCACCAGTTTCTCGAAGTATATCTGGACGATTGGACAGTCTACAGTTTTTTGAAATACCATGTAGAAGTATTATGTCTGATGTTAGAAAGATGTAAACAGTGCCAGATATCACTGAACATAAAGAAATGCATATTCGGAATACCATTTCAGATACTATTGGGCCATATAGTATGCAAAAAAGGTTTATTAGTAGATCTTGCAAAGATTGCACTAATTGTTAACTTACCACCACCAAAAACAGTCTGTCAGCTAAGACCGGTGTTGGGACACATAGGATACTACAAGAAATTTATCAAAGGGTACACGCATATTAATGCACCAATGGAAAAGTTGTTAAGAAAGGATACAAAGTTTCATTGGAATGATGAGTGTCAACATGGTCTGAATACCCTGAAGGAAAATATGGTCACTGCACCAATATTAGTATTTCCAGACTGGGAGAATACATTCCACATGAATGTAGATGCATCATCCATAGCACTTGGAGCTATCTTGGTGCAGCCAGGAGCGAGAGACTTGGATCACCCGATAGCATTTGCGAGAAGAAAGTTATCATAATCATAAAAGAACTATAACACTACATAACAGGAAGTCTTAGCTAAGGTCTATGCACTGCAAAAATTCAGACATTACTTATTGGGGAAACACATTAAGATGTTCACATATCTCTTATCCCTAAAATACCTAGTTAACAAGCCAATGTTGGGGGGGAGAATCTATCAATGGTTACTACTATTTCAAGAATTTGACTTTGAAGTAATAGTCAAGCCAGGAAAATTGAATGCAGGACCTGACCACCTATCAAGAGTCACAAATGGAGAAGAACCTATGAATTTAGAAGACAACTTCTTAGATGCATAGTTATTCTTAGTCTAGATCGTTGATGAATACTTCACAGATATCATTCAATACTTGAGAACAAGTACTGCGCCACAAGAATATAACATCGCACAGAAGAAAAACCTGGTAGTCCGAGCTGGAGGCTATCAACTAATTGTGGGACATCTATACAAAATGGCCACAGATAGCATCTTGCGAAGGTACATGTTAGAGTATGAAAGACCAAGAGTCTTAACAGAAGACCATGAGGGAATAGCAGGAGGACATTACGTAGGCAAAGCTATCGTGCAGAAGGTATTGCGCATAGGACGATGGTGGTTGATGATTCACAGAGACTCGAAGGAGTATTGTCAAAGATGTGATGTCTGTCAAAGGGTAGGTAAACCCAGCAGAAGGGACGATATGCCATTACGACCAAAAGTAACATTGCAGGCATTCGATAAGTGGGCAATAGACTTTGCAAGACCAATCAACCCACCAGCAAAAAGAATAGGAGCTAGGTACATTATCACCACAATGGAGTACCTAACAACATGGGTGGAAGTCACACCAGTGAAATATTGTAGCACAGAAACAGCAGCACGCTTTTTATTTGAACAAGTAATCACTATATTTGGATGCCCAAGAGTTTTGATGAGCGAACAAGGAACGCACTTGATAAACAACACCATCAGCGCTATGATTGAAGAGTTTGAAGTCCATCATTAGAAGAGCACACCATATCACCCACAGGCAAATGGAATAGTGGAAGCATTTAACAAAATCCTCGAGAATGCGCTGACAAAGATCTATAACGTCGATGAGGACGACTGGGACCTCAAAGTACCAGCAGTATTATGGGCCTACATGACTATGTGAAAAAAGTTGACAGGGAACACACCGTTTAAATTGGTCTACGGCCAAGAAGCAATGGTGCCATTAGAATTTTGAGTACCAAGCTTGCGCGTAGCAGCAATTACACATATGAAAGAATGAGGCGCAGTACAGGAGAGACTAAATTAGTTAATGACCATGGAGGAAGATCGGATCCTAGCATGATTTCACCAACAAGTTCAAAAAGCAAGGGACAAAGCTTGGCATGATAGACACATCAAGAAGAAAAATTTCAAGGAAGGAGATCTAGTATTAATGTATGACAGCAAATCATTTCAACACCCAAGAAAGCTCAAAATGCAGTGGTTAGGACCATACGAAGTAAAAACTGTCACAGATGGAGGAGTTGTATAGTTTAAATACTTATTAGGCAAAGAACTCAGAGGGATGATCAATGGGAGATGACTGGAGTTGTATAAGGACAGTCGACCACCCATCGCACAATGAAAAAAAATTGTATATTAAAAAGGTCCAGCAGATGCACAGTGCACTGGAGGTATAAAATGCACACATACTTAGAAACACAAACTCCACGAGGAAAAGCACAACAGTCACATAAAAAGGGAAACAAGCGGGAAATGGAAAGATGGCCAAAGCAGTACGAAAAGACGGAGGTATACAGAATTGAATGTTGGAAAGGACCGATGGGACACCACATTAATTGCGGCAACTGGAGATGGCAAGGCAGAGTAATGGAAATTACAAAAGAACCAAAGGTGCATTGAACCCATAATTAAGGAAACATTCTCAACAAGCTTCATGTGAAGCCCATACAACACATGGACGTGGGAACAAAGAGTCTATTTGTGAAAAGAGAACAGACAGAGAGCGCTAGAGGCTAAGAGCACAGATTAGAGTTCAAAAAGGTCACAAATACCATTCAAACTCAGCAAATGTTCGACATTCACCACCATGGCACCACCAAATAAAGCAGAAGCAAGCTAGAGTGCAGACAACCCAGAGTTAGAACCAGGTCATGGGTACACTTGGAAGAAGGTGAACAACAGTCATCGGAGATCATCAATATCAATGAAATCCCATCCCTAGACACAACACCGGTGAACCCCACACCAGTAGTGGAAGAAACCCAATAGCCAACACTAGAGAGCATGAATATAGATAGACCAGCAAAGGTACAGGAGAAACAGAATTGGGACGTGGAAACCCTGAAGAAGGCGCAACCAGAGAACATCGAAGTAACTCTGAGAGTCAATGGAATGGCGACGAATCAGGAAGAAGCAATCAATTCATATGAGTCTCAAACCACCATGTCAAACCACCCACTGGAAGGAATAGTAGAGGATGTCACAGGTTGGCCAGAATGGTATTCCAAAAACACAATCAGTAGTTGCAAGAACCTCGAGCCAGCCACCAACACCAAAGAAAGACAACTAGCAGGTACCTAGGTCACCTCGCAAGCAACCCATCGCAGCCCTCGTTCTACCATGCATACCAGATAGGGTATGAGTGGAATCAATATTTCTAGGGAATATTGAAAAGCTAAAATATTCAGACCACAATGTAGTAGACACAGACAAGTTTCTGGAGTTTTCCAAGAGAGTATACTTGGATACTATGGGCGTAAATCTGGTTGGGGAACAGATTGATCAGCCACTCCGATGGGCAACAAGATTGGATAAAACAGGGATTTTAGATCTGTTATACCTACCACATTTTGGCAGAGGTCAGTATGCAAGCAGGTGCATCAAACAATTATTGGCTGTCACACATGGCGGGGACATATGGTTGGACAAGCTCATCTCGATAAACGCAGAGATTATTGTGAACATAACAGGATTTCCATCTTGGGGCATGGATCCCACACAGTTTCTAGACGACAAATCCAAGGGGAAAGCACTAGCGAAAGATATGAAGAATAATTATGGTACCAACAGGGGAACAAGAGGAATCATCATCAAACAAATCAATGATGTCGCAACACAAATGGGCGAAAAAATCTTAGCTTGTAAGCTACTAAGAAAATGTCGTAGGGAAGAAGTTCCAATTGGGGTTGTCGCAGTTGCAACTCAATGCATCGAGGGAACCACAGTGAGTTGGGCACCCTATCTCTTGAACTTGTTCATGGATGACTGCAAGGATGCATGGTACCTAGGAATAGAGTTTCACTATTCATGTCTAATCATCTTAATAGCCTTTATGGGATGGACGGAACCAAGGTATGTAACTTTCGGTACCAGACCCAAACCGAATCAGGAAGCAAGATATTTATTGTTGAAATCCACGTCGGATGCTAGGCACAAAAGGATGAACAGGTCAATATTTGAAGGATACCTACGCGATTTGTAGGAAGCCAACAACAACATGTGGAAAATAACACCAAAGGTTGTCATGCAGTTTTGAGACATCGCCAACTTCAAGGCCACACAACATGCGATGTGGATATAGGCGTGGAAGGACCTCAATAAGAAGTGGATACAAATGCACTATTGTATCACAGTGGGAGACATCGACATGGTGATCAAAGACTGGGAAGATGAATGGAAGATTCTAGTCCTCACCCAAGACTTGCCGAAAAGAACAGCAGAAGAGAAGGCAAGACAGAAAGAAACACGTACCCAAGGAGTCCCACTGCCCAAGAAACGGAGGATGGGCTAGACAAAGACAAAGCATACAGACGAAGGGGAACATAAGATAGGGACCCAGAAGGGGAAAAAAAACACTACACAACCGGCTCAAGTGTAGCAGAAACAAGCTGAGGCAGCGGAGGGGACCGCACCAAGTCCCAACTCACAAGAACCAGGTTGGAATAAGAGGCCAGCCACACATATAGGAGGAGAATGCAAGAAAATGAAGGTGCAAAGAACACCTCCAGACTATACGATCATGGAGGATGATGCCGAGATGATATCCCAAATGGTTCATGATTCTATAGCTGAGGATTTTGACAATGTTGTGCACCATAGGGACAAGATTGAAGAGGAGATGGAAGACATGAGACAGTTCCTCAAGAAAATCAGGGAAGTATAGATAGTAGGCAGCAGCATGGAGATAGGGCTAGCAACATCACAGACAGAAGAAATACTGGAAGAAGGCAAGCACGATACACTTCATACAATATCATAGTTGAGCGCAACATTCCACAACACACCCAATATGTTGCGCATGGACGAGATAGTGGAGAAAATACCCTTGAAGGACGTAGCCCAAATCCATCTGGTATTGCCATAGATACTATCCAAGGCTCTACACAAGTTGCAAGTGATCATTAATCAAGAGGTACAGTCTCGGACACGCACAAACTTAGCCGAATTACAGCAAGTGATGGAGAAGCAGGACACGTTGGAAATATTATGTGAGCAGGCTAAGTTCGAAACCCAAGAGGAAAGGGAGCGCAAGAATGGATTGGATCAGAAAGTCATAGGAACATATGAGAATATTCCAAAGACTGCGCAGACTGATGAACTTACGGCATCAAAGAAGATTGATCATATTGCGTAGGCAATCGATCAATATCAGAAGGAGATCGGGAATCTCCGTGAGAAGATCACAGCCACTACTCCACCAGAAGTAAAGGAGCAAAGGAAGAAGGAAGTAGTAGAGAAGTTACAGAAGATAGAGCAATAGGTTAGCACAGCAGTTGACTTGTTCAAGAATGCAGTGCAGCTTTGGAAAAAGCTAGAGGAGGATCATAAAATTCAGAAGTGGGACTTGGAAAAATCTAGAGGAGGATCATAAAGATTAGAAGTGGGACAAGGAAGAAGAAATAATACATGCATCTATATAGGACCTCAAGAAAAGGTAGAAGACAATGTCCATCACGGAGCGCATCAAAGGGGCGCAAGATATGAAAAAGTTGTAGACTGAACTCACCATCGCGTAAACACAGAAGAAGGAGCATCAGACTCAAATGGAACTGTTTCAAGAATGGGTAGCATAAGTCCTGGCATAGGTAGAGGAAGCCAAGACACATATAGCACAGATCCAGGTAGAGTGCATGGAATGGGTCAGTGACAAAATTGCAGTCCAAATAGTGGACAC
>ML781241.1:157745-177775 GCA_009831015.1 Picea engelmannii
ATGGGACCAAAGGGACCACCTAAAGGGTTACCAGAGAAATATACCAACATAATCAACAATGTCAGAGGACACTATTGAGATAGGCCCCTGATAATTATCTAGTATGACCTGGGCCCTTGGGGTCCACTCGAAGGATTACCTAAGATATATATTAATATGTTCTATTTCACAAAAGGGACCCTATTTTATACTCTTGTGATCATACCATTTACTCCTTGAGTTTTTTAAACAAAAATGATTATCACTTGTAATATAAAATTGTTGCAACCATGTTGGTCAACATAGTAATACAAAGAGTAAGTTGTCACTTGGATTGTAGTTCATCATTTTTTGGGGAACAAGAGAGATTAGCACCAAAAAGACAACATTATCCTTTACAAAGATTATTTGAAAATTATCGCTAGTGTAGGTTTTGAAAAAGACCCCTAGAGCTAATCCTATTTTTTAAAACATATATATAAACTACTAATGAAAGACATATTTATGTGCTTCATCCTGGCCAATGTGAGAATGTTGAGAGTATTTTTTCTCTATGTCCACATCTTCCAAAATTTTATGTTTAGTGTCTTCTTCTTTGATTTCCCTGGGGATTGGGCCTATGGAAATTCCAAAGTTGGAGGAAAAATAATTAGAATCCTTGTTCATAATAGGGGCCCATAGCCACAATGACATATCAAGAGTTTGGAAAACACTATCAGAGTACAACCAATAAAATCAGTAATGTTTCTCTTGATGCCACTCTTTCACCCAATTGCAAGTTTTCAACATATAACAGAGGGTATCAAATCCAATAGATAGAGAATGCATTCCACACCATACCTAGAAACCATAGAAATTCCACCTAGACTGCTTGAAATTATATAATTATTGTCCATGATTATGCACTCACTAATAAATATTTTACCCTACCATTTGAATGGGTACCGATAGGGCTTGCGATTACAATTTTCGTTGATTATAAGAGTTAAGGTATGGGGAAGAGGATACCCCTTTATTAGTTTTTAAACTCTACCATCCCTTCAATACTATTTTTCAAGAGTGTTTCATATAGTGAGAATTGTCAATTTTGGGAGAGACCGCTTCGAGGCCTTTGAGAGTGTAACATGCCCATCCTTTATGAAGATCATATATAAATCTAGGAAATCCATGTAATGGGACTCAAGGTTCTCCACTATGATGCACCCAAAACAATATTGCACCATCTCGTTTTAATTGTAAACATGTTCATTTTAAGGAAATATCCACTCATTTGGAGTTTTACATTGTCACACTTTCCATCACATTTCACAGATCCCTCATTGGCTATCATTATTTCAAAGTTGTCAATGACATGGATATAATAATGTGTTTCTTTTGCAATGCTATGATGAATGAAATTGTGGGTGATGACACTAACTATTAAGACAATCACCTTCATGTGTTTTATATATCATACCAAATTCATTGTCTAAGGAGAGGAAATGCATGTTTAAGGCATGAAGGGGGATTTAGGGTTCCTCATAAGGATGGTCGAGAGTAAGAACATCATTCATAAGAGGTGTGATTTCCTCTGAAGTGTCAATTTTTTTACTTCATTGTTAGAAATGTCTCAAATATGGCCATGTGTAATTTATGTTCCTTAAATGTATTCCCTTTGAAATATTTGTCACCATGGGTATGACAGAAACCTTTGAGTTGACATTATGTCACTTCTACCCATGCTAACTTGTAGACCTTAAGGAGTGGAGAAAGATGTTGATGTGGAAGAAAGTTTTGACATGGTATTGGAACAAAGTTTGTGTGTTTGGACTGGGCATATATTACAAGCTATGCATGACAAGCTAGTTGAGAGGCCTCCAACAAAGTAGCAGGGTGATTCATCTCAATGTGTTCTTTTATTAAAATTCATTTCTTGAAAGTCTTATCAGTTATTGTTTTTAGTTTTGTTTGTAAAGTGCTCAAAAGAAACAATATATTCTTTACTTGTGCCTATTTGATGCAATTTGGTATGTAGTCCCATAAAATTAGTATCATTTTCAAAGCAAGTGAAAATGGCTTTCACAACTGCGTCTGAGCAATGTATAACCGATACTATTTATTATTCCATTACCATCACCACCACCATTGCTCCCAATCCAGATATAAAACTCTTATTTTGAGTTTCAACAGGCCATCCTCAATAGCATGGGTGGAAAAGTAGTGTTCCATTTGATCAACCCATCTTGTCATATTAGATTCATCAAACTTATTTAGATCAACCTTAGGTAAGAAATGCAACATATTGGGGAACAATATGGGAAGGGATTCCAATTGTGAGGACCTTCACTTGTGGAATATTCACCTGCATCATGCTCACCCTTTAGCTTGTCAAGATTATCAAAACAAAGTGAGATTTCTCATTGATTTTAGCCATGTGGTTCTAAAGTTGGTCCTTGGATGTATATATGGAATATTTGATAGTATTGAGATCTAGCTTTATTTCAACCATCTTGTATTCCATGGAGGGTGCACTTCTAGTATGAGGCATGGGACCAAAGGGACCACCTACATGGTTACTACTGAAATAGACAAGCATAATCAACATTGTCAGCAGACATTGTTGAGATAGGACACTAATAGTTTTTTTGTATGACATGAGCCCATGGGGTCCACTTGACGGGTTACCTAAGACATATATCAATGTGTTCAATTTCACAAAAGGACTATCTGTTTTTACTCTTGTGATCATAGCATTTACTCCCCCTTTAGTTTTTTTTAACAAAAATGATTATCATTTGTATTATAAAATTGTTTCATCCACATTCGTTCGGATAGAAATGAAAATAGTAAGTTGTCATTTGGATTGTAGTTCAACATTTGTCTAAGAAAAATATATCATTTACCAAGATTATTCAAAAATTATTGTTAGTTTAGGTTTTGAAACACACTCCCAGAACTAATCTTATTTTGTAAAACGTATATCAAAATTACTAATGAAAGGCATATTTACTATGTGCTTCATCCTAGCCAACACAAGATTGTTGAAAGACTTTTTTCTCTATGTCCACATCTTCCAAAACTCGATGTTTGGTGTTTTCTTATTTGATTTCCTTAGGGACTAGGCCTATAGAAATTCTATAGTTGGAGATAGAAGAATTAGAATCCTTGTTCATAAGAGGGGCACGTAGCCACAATGACATATCAAGAGCTTGGACAACACTACCAAGGCACAACAAATAAACCTAATAATGTTGCTCTAGAGGCCACACTTTCACCCAATTGTAGTTTTTTTAGCTAATAACAAAGGGTATCAAATATAGTAGAGAGAGAATGCATTCCACACAAGACCTAGACACCATAGGAATTATGCCCCAGACTGCTTGAAATTCTGTAATTGTTGTCCATAATTGTGTATTCCCTAATAAATCATTTTCCCTATGATTTGAATGGTTACCTAGAGGGCACGTGATTCTAATTTCAATTTATTATAAGAGTTAAGGTATGGGGAAAAGGATACCCCTTTATTGGTTTTTAAATCTCCACCATCTCTTTGAGAGACTTTATTTGCAAGGCCATCTACTTGTTGGTTGTTTTCCCTTGATACGTGATAATATTCAATGGATTCATAAAAATATGCCTCCTTTTGAATTCTCAATATGAATCTTGTGAGATCACTCTCAAATGGGGTTTTCATTTTGATCACAAGACTTATAATTGTGGAAGAATCCCTAATTATTATGACATTCCTGACTTGGCTTGAGTCCAAAAGTTTTAGCCCTTGGAAAAGTTCCAATGCTCTAGCTTGATTGTTAGTGTTGTTCCTAAGCCCTACTTGTAGGTTGTTTCTCTATGTTCATATAGATCAATGATGAGTCCCCCAACTCCTACCACCCGTGGGATGCCTTTCGAGGCCTTGTTGGAAAAAAATGTATTTTTTCTAAAGAGAGCTATCTTCTCCTGAAATCTTCTTCTTGCGTTCAGAGTTGCCAATTCGATCTTTGTGTGGGTTGCAAGAACATGTGCCTTAGTTATGTATCTTACCATATCAAATCTTATATTCTTGTTCCAATAGTGAAATGTTTTGTCCTTTAACACCCCTTTCCTTTATAGGTTATGTCAATAATTCACAAGTTTTCATTGCAGCATACCTCGAGGATATACCTTCTTATTGGAAGATGGCTTTTTTACATGCTAACCAAACTTCCCAACAAAAACATTTAGGCATGGATTGCCAAGCCCTTTTGAGAATTGGCTTGTTTAGGAATGTTCCTCTATGTTTACTTTCCCAACCTATGAACACATATTTTGATGTTTTAGAGGTGTTCATTATGTGGTCAATTTCCTTGAAGGTTGACTTCCACACTTATTTTGAGAATGGACAATCAAAAAATAAGTAGTGTTGAGACTTTGCCTCAAGTTTACAAAGAACACACCTCGAAGGCCCATGTATTCCATGTCTTTGTAGATTCTTTGCATTGAGTAATTTGGAATGAACCCTAATCCAATAGAAGGTATTGATTTTTGGCAAGGTGTCCCCATTCTAGATATGCTTCCATATTCTTGATCATGGGGGAAGAGTAAGACTCATGATCTAATATTGGTATTCAAACTTAAATGAATATTCATTCCCATTTAGTCCCCAACCTCTACAATCAAAGGTGGAACTATCCATTTGTTATGGAATTTTTTTCTCACATAGATCTCACTGAATAATCAATAAGATCTCCATAGGATTGGCCTAGCAATCCTAGACAAGAGTGGGATCAATTTCTTATGGATCTCCTATAAATAAGAAATAAGATCACACACATGGAGTTGGGAGAATGGCATAGCTTTTCCTGAAGGATGTCCTTAGTGCATTCCTTGTTGTTGCAGTTCTAAAGTTCCAACTCCAGCTTCTAAAACTTGCTTCCTGCACACCAAAGACAAAACAATACCATTTTACTTTGTCCTCCTAGTGTTAGAATCCTAGATCTAGCTTGGATTTAACTTGATCTATAACAATATAAACCAAATATGAATATTTATGCATAAAAGACAAAAATTCATGAGGGAAAACCAAATTATCTATTAATGGAACATGATATCACCTACATCTACAACATTAAAATTTTGATCTTTCGTCAAAATTTCATATATGGTGGTGCATTTGACATTTTTTTTTAAAGGTTGCTACAAAAAGCATGGTTTTTATGTAGCATGTGTTTCTATAGTGTGGGCCAAAAATTAACTTCTAGAAGCTTGGTTATATTAATTTTATAAAATATTGGGCTTCTAGTATGTGAAATACAGGCCTATCTACAAGTCCAAGCATCTGAGACAAAGATCCAAACATACACCACAAGCATCAAGGACCGACTAAGGATACAAATCATATGACATGTTACAAGGAAGAGCACCCACACAATCGACAAGGAGAGTGCCCAGAGATCATTGAACCACAAAACACATGTCTCAAGGGTCGTTGATAGCCAAAAATTAGAGGTTGCCAACAGTTGTGTTTATTAGTCCCTGCCCCCGGCCAAGGCAAGGACTATAGCTTTCGCCTCGTGGTCCACACCCATTGACTGTGTATTAATGGGTTTTTTTGGTGTATTAATGGGTCCATTTTGGTGTGTTCACAATTATTAACCTCCAACTCTTTTCCATTAGTGTTATTATTTGAATTTTTCCAAAAAAACAATACACTTATATATTTTTCTAATTTGATTTATGATTTTTTCATTAGCTAAAATCATCAAGATGGGACATTAATCCCCTGGTGTGTGCAATTTTTATAAATCTATTTGTCAGGATTAAAAATTAATTTATAAAAACAAAATTTATAAATATTATGATTGGCCACACTATGGAGGTGTGGCTCTTCATTATAGGAACTCTGCACACAATGCCTCCTTGCACGATAGTCTAAGGACGTTGCAGTCAATGTCTCCTCTGGTGGCATCTAGGCAACCTGCATGCATATTACCAACTTCTTACCAATGTGTCACCACTGCATACATTTGGGTGGATAACACATGGGCCTCTCGATCCCAGGTTCTTCAACAACCATTCAAATTGGGTGATGGATCCCTGGTCTATCTCGATACCATGCCTATGTTTCCTGGTTCGGGTTCCATTCTATGCCATGGCCATTTCCTAAAAGAACTCTTCCTTGATACTGTGTGTGATCTAGAACTCGAGTGACATGGAAAGCCCAAAGCCTCACGTTGTTATCTTTCCCTGTGCGGGAATGGGACATCTCATCCCTATAGCTGAGCTCGCCAAGCACCTCTCCAACAACCATGGAGTCTTTGTTACCTTCACCACCTGCAAATGTATGTTTTTCCCTTGCCTCATGTCTTCTTACTTTGAGACCATGGCATCCTCGGGTCTCAACATCACCTTCATCCAGGGTCATCCTTGGGTCTCAACATCACCTTCATCCAGCTATCGGAGGTGGAGATCTAATGCGCGCAACATATGAAAATCAAAACTTACTTATCTAAGTTTCTCGAGAAATTGAAAAGATCGATGGAAAGTGCTCTCACATCCCTCATCCACTCTGCCTCTCCTGTTTCTTCTTTCATCCCTGATTTTTTTTGTCCCACTATGTTCCATGTGATCGCGGCTCTCTGCATACCTACATACATATTCTTCACTTCCAATGCTTCTTTGATCTCTTTCATGTTATCCATTCTAAATCTCGTCTCTGAGATTCCGATCTCGTTCAAGGACGCTGAGTTTCCAATCTCGGCGCCATGCCTGTGTTGCCTAGTTCGAGTGCCATTCTATGCCATGGCCATTTCCTACAAGATGTAAAGCAAGAGATTTGTCTGGTTTGGGTGCCATTCTATGCCATGGCCATTTCCTAAGAGATGGAAAGAAAGAGAGTTACAACTCCACATATTAAGCAAATGCTTGCTTTAGGAATTAGCAATAATTTTGAACATGTACTGAGCTAAATAACATCAAACATCAAGCAAAGGTATGCAAAGAAGCATAGAATCTCAAATTTATTATTATAAACATGGTTTGAAAGAAACTTACATTTTTGGACCTTTAGTTGTGGTTTTAACTCATTCCATGGCTTGAGTCTTCGTTAGTTTCATCTCTAGCTCCAGATTTAGTAGCTAACTATCATGTACTCATTTGTGATGGGAAAGAATCCTTTCCTTCTTCCTTTGGAGGGCTTCATCCGTTGACATGTTCTTCCTTTGGAGGGCCTTGTTAGTTGACGTGTCCATTATTCATCAAAAAAACTTAGGTCCATTACCCAAACCTTTGTCCTACCGGACTTTCTTCAAGGGTTGACATCAATGACATCCAACCCAAATAATCAACACCTATATCATAGAGGTTAGAGTTTGTAAGGTCCTAAGATCAAGGGAGCCTTAGGTGTTGTAACTATCTAATAAACCTGAGGGTTTCCAAGAATAGTACTTAGTTGGTCTTTCACAACACTAACTAAGGAGGATAAATTGTATCATTAGCCATACTACCCAATTTCATGGTATGTGAGAATGATACCCTCAAGTGTTTTTCTTAGTAATATAGTGACAAAATGATCGATATGTTTATGAAGGATGGTCTTAGGTGGGCATAGGGGTCCCTAAGATATACCTGAGGGTACATGAAAGATCAAATATGTATACAAATTATGTCTAATGTAGTACTACTCACTAGGTACCAACAATGGTGTAGAAGGGCATCGAACCATATGACATCACTTATATTCCCTGTGTTTATGCTTCCCACTCGTAGTTTTACCTATTGAATGACAAATCATTGTGTTTAAAGACATTAGAGCACGTCTATGGCCTAAAACAAATCGCTAAAAATTTAGTGTGTGTTGTCATAGGAAAGTGCTTTGACACCAATTGTGGTGTACCTTGATGGTTGAAACAAAGAACTAAGAGAAATATTAACATAAATGCAACTATAGAAAGGAAAAAAATAGAACTAAAGTATTGAAACTATAGAAATAGGAACACCTTTATTGATATTATGAATAAGAAGCAATGTACACTTGTCTCTTAGAGCGGGAAACCTCAAATTGAGTAGAGATCCAATACACTAATAATCACTTGGCATCTCATCACAAAAATTCTACTTCTATACATAGTTTTTATTTATCCCAAACCCTAACCACCTAGTGGGCCTTCATTAATGAGGTTACATCAACTACCTATTGGACCTTCTTTAATGGGGCCACCTTACATTATTGATTATATACTCTAACTACCTAGTAGACACCATTTAATAAATATGGGCACCATACATTAAGTAATAACCCACTTCCTTAATTATGGGATTTAGGGTGGGACCCTAATATGAAATCATCTATCACGAGCAGAAGAATCATTATTATCACTTTAAAGATGTAAATTCTAACCTTGTACAATATCTACTGAAAACATATATTCAGAAAAGAACAGAAAAGATACAATGGCAAATATAAACATTACAAGGAGATTTTTCCCTTGGAAACTCAAACCGGGAAAACCAGCATATTCTATATTCATTCATTGTGTTACAATGTTTACAATAAAAAATATATATAGGAGCCAGCAACATCCAAAAACCTAACCCAATGACCTGGATTAGTCCAAAACCCTAATTCCTTAACCGGAAATAGAAAACCATCGGCAAAGAAACCGTGTGCTGAAAAACCACCTAAATATAATGCGGTCCTGAAAAATGTGGTCTCGGTGCAGAAATTTTTTTGGGGGGCATTGCCCTACACCCCCCTCTAACCCCCCTGCGCACCTGGCACATACGCTCAGACACTACTACTTGTGCAAAGAATATAACACATACCCAACAAAAGCTACAAAATTAAGAAGGGTTGTGTCCATGCATATTCAATCCATTATGCCAGTGAGATCACATGGCTCATACAGCTTCTATAGAAGGGCCACAATGAGAATGGCCTATAATGCCATCACAGGTGCAATTTCTTTGACCATCACATTATTACTTTTGCCTTCTATGACCATATTTATGCAATCTTCTTCACAATTGCATGGTGGTATCTACTCCCAATGTTGGGAGAGCATTCAAAAATGATGAGAGAGATGAATAAGAATAATAACAAGATGGTGGATCTTTAATACAGTAAGTATAGGAAGAAGGTGGCCCTTACTTGGGATATTTTACCAAAAAGACTCTCTGAAGGTCTAGGTAGGTGTTGCCTATGTGAAGTTGATCTCAAAACAAACTCCCATCTTATCCTCTCCTACCCTTTCTTAAATAAGGTTTGGAAAGAAATTGTAGGATTAATTGGACACCACAATCCCTAGCAAGGGGTCTCCATAGAAGAAGATTTAAATAATTGGTAGCAAAATCGAGCCACAAAATTTTTCAAAGCCCTTCCCCTCACCTTGGCTTCGGGAATTTGGTTGGCCAGAAATGCCAAGATTTTTTAAGGAATGGACACCTTTCTCCTAAAGTGTGTTACTCAGAGTCTTAGCATCCTCAATTCCTTTCCTAAATTCTCTTGTGCCCCTCCTTGTGTGTGAGTATCGGCATGCCACACAAAAGAAGCCATCCCCTATGCATTCTTTGATGGAGCCTCTCAAGACAATCCATCAAGGGGAGGGGATGGATATTTCATTTTCCTCTCCCAAAACCACTCAGTGTCATCCAGAGTGGGGATTCGAAGATCCATAAATAACTTCAGTGAACTCTTAGCACTCAAGATGGTTCTTATCCTTTCTCTTGAAAAATAAGTTGCACATAGTCAAATCATGGGTGACTCTCTCTTATTTAATCAATGGATGAAAGAGGACTTTGTCTTGTGGAATTACTTTTTGTAGCCTTTGTTTCAAGACATCAAGAACCTAAAATCTACTTTCTCTCACATTTCATTTTCTCTTTTGTGCGGTGAACAAAATTATGAAGTTAACAGGTTGTCCAAGGAAGGATTGGAGATGTGAGAAAGAATCTGGGAAATCATCGAGTCCCATCAAGGACACCTTACTTCTTATTTTCATGAATCCGAGTTTTAATTTCCTTAATGTATCAAAGTTTGTGGAAGATTGAACTTGCTAAAAATGATTTGAACTCTAGCTCATTTTCAAACTACTTTGGGAATTTGTAGCATTTTTGTATTTTATATCTAGATATTAGTTGCTAACTTTATGGGAAAGACAACATATAGATCTGCTATTGCACAAGGATAGTAGTATGTAATTTTAATGTCTAATTTTGTTCCATATTTATTATTGTAAAGAAAGGATAAATCCTCTCTTCTTGTAGAAGGCCTACCAGAGGCAAACTAAAATACCAATTGGTATCTACCATTGTAATTTTGTTGTCTTTAATAAAATTATTAGATTTTTTTCTTTGGAAAAAAATGGAGGAAGAAGGTGATTACGGATGGGTTGCTTGAGAGGAAGCATATCTATTAAGGTTAGTTATGTAATGTGATAGTGTTTAACATTCATATATGGCATAAGGCATCACAGAAAATAATATAACTAATAATAAATGGTGGATCTTTAGACTTGTAGAATCCATATTGATTGACAAATTAGTGTTGTGTAATCACATATGGATTCCATATTTATTATTGAGCATCCACTTTCTCACACTTTCCATCCACCTTTGTGTTATATATCTATCACTAGAGCATTTGAGACACCTTTTTATGAAGAGGAACAAATCTATGTGATGAGAAACACAAAATCTTTGTAACATGGCTAAGACACCATGTGAGTTGGGGCATGCAGACATGAAACATATATAAAGTAGAACATATATAACAAAGAAAATTCTCAAATGCACAAATAAGACAAAGCAATATTTGGAATAGAAATTTCAATGCCAAGGAAACAAAATTCGAGAAAACAAATAATCACACTATTCGTTTGGAAATAGTTTTTCAATTTGATGTCAATGCAGTAGGGATAAGGTTTGAGTCACAAGAAATGCAACTAGTCCTTCTCCTTTCAAATTAGAGAACATAAACTTGTAATTTATGCACCTTTTTTTTGTGATATTCAATTGATGGAAGTTTTGGTAAAAGCAACTACACACACATATTCCATATGAGGTTAAATAATTGAGCTACCCTCGGGGGTACATATGTAATTCGTCTCTAAATCATTCATTGCAACAACCTTTTTGTATTGATGTTATTTAGATGGTGCAATGATATTTAATTAAAACATGCATAAAATTTCACCCTCTCCAACTATAGTTACAAGTTACTAACATTGAAATTGCAAACAAGTTGTTTGTGCATACGGATTTTGTGTGATGATATATATATATATATATATATATACTAAGTGTCATGTCCCCACGGGATGCCTAATCTAATCTTACGATCATGCACTTGTCGAGGGTCTGTGGCACCACAATAGTTCTCACTTGGCTTCTTCAAAACACCAAGGATACTTTGTCCAAACTACACTTCTTCACCTAGAGCATACCCATACTTCGTTTTAGGCTTCACGCGAGTCACACTCCTACTCTAGTGCAAATCACTTGTATACTTAGGTAATCTTGTTAACAACTTAACACTTAGTGATTTAAGCACATGTCCATGAAATAAAGAGAGCACTTGTGAAACAAACAAGAGACACACATATATAGTATGGGCGGCATAAGACGTGCCTGACACCCATCTAAGTCTTATAATTGTGAAACAATTATAATATGAGCACTATTGGCTCGATTTACAACTTGGGTAGAATCACACGACTCACCCCACCTCACCAAGACACTCGTACACAGATTCATCTCCCAAAGACTTGTCTATCACAACAAATTTTGCAATTCCCGGGATGCACCCCAAATGTGTGTCCACCACATACTCATTGTTTCTTCTATGTCGTGAGACTTCACATAGACCTATGGTTCTATCTCATAGTATGTCTCACCCAGACTAGTGACAAGACTTCCCCAAAATCCAAAGTTGCCCTAACTACTGCTAGACTCAACCCAAAGAAGGTTTCCCAAAATCTACCCACAGAATCACCTCAAGGAAACACAAGTCCTCCCATGTGGAGTGACTTGGCTCCTTGAGGGAGCTCTCCCCTCCTTGTCCAAATCTGCCGTAGAACCTTGACTCTAATCTTTCTCTCTTCCTTGTTCCTTCTAGATTGTGTGCCCTTGTTCTCTTATATGGACTCCAAATGTCACCTTTGTGAATTATCACCTCCTTTGGGTGTGGTGCACCCCTTTGGGGACCAATGCACCCAAATGAACTGATGCGCCCGTTTGTGAACCCACACACCCAAATGAACCCATGTGTTCATCAACCTTCACATCCCTTGGGACAGGCGCACAACAACCCTAGGTGTGCTCCTTGTGTCGACATTCCCCAACCTCTTTGGTGCACCCAACCTTGTGCTTTTCTTCATGCTTGGGTAATCCCTTTAGCATGTTCACGTACCCAAGGTTCCCACTCTCCCAACTAGTATGACTCTTGGGTGCTAGAGCAACCCCAAATTCTATCTCTTTGAGAACTTGGGCAAGGGTGCATCTTCCCTTCTAGTCGATTACCTTACATCCTCCCCCACCTCAAGTCATCGTCATCCCTCACAACATCCAAAAAATATGCAATCTCCAAAACTATGCCCGAACTCATGCCCCCATCGCAACTAAGTCTATTGGAAACCCCAAATTATTCCAAAGTGGAAACTCCAAGTTTCCCTACGAAGTGGAAACCCAAAATTTCCACAACTCATGCAATCATTCACAACATTGTCCAATCATCCACACTGCCCTCTACCCAAAGTTGTGTGCAACCAATATGTTTGCTACATTGGAAATATGTTTCCTCCCCAACTTTGTTCCCAATGTCCAAGTTTACATTGTCCTACTGTGACAATCACTCTACATCTTATTGTTGTTGTTCCCTCAACCATTGTTGCAACCTCATGAAAAAATTCTAAGTGTTGAACTCCTATGAACTAACTATTGCATCCATACTTCAACCATCTCTACCATGTATCTACACACTAAATTCCCCCATGCCTTGGATTGATTAGGTATCTAGTGCAATCATCATGCCCAACTCATGAGAATGCACCTCCTCATGCCCGAACTTAGTATTTTCTATCTGAGTCCATGTCACTCCATTCAACTCCAAAGACTAAGGAAAGTGTCCACCCTCACCTCACTATTATTGCAATCATCCAATCTTCGCAAAGAGATCTTCCACAATGTCTAAGTGTTGCATTTCGAACCTACTGGCACGTTCGTACTTCAACCTCTTAAGCATGCTCTTGTGCACTAACTCTCCAAGTGTTGAACTATCATACTCATTCCTTGAGAATGCACAACATGACCAAAGCTTGGTCACTTCCTTCTACAATTCAGTCGATTCACACAACAACCTCAGACCAAGGAAAGGTAACCTCTCACTTTGTTGCACTATGAAGTCACCCCAAAAAAGAGTCATCTGTGACAACTTGACTCCACTACCCACCTCATGGTGTAGTTATCTAATTTTTTAAAACCACACATAGTCCACATTGCATCCAAGTCTGCAAAGAGTCAAGGGAAATCATTGTGCATCTCCACACGTCCAACCAACTCCACCCTTGTGACTCAAACTATGATCAAGTCCATAAGTCTGGCTGGCTTGGTCGAATTCTCCTCATTCTATCCATTTGCATATTTGGATATGAAACCTCCCATATTCTCCAAGAGTTGCATGTCTAGATAGTATTTTCCCCATTCATTCATCACCTGCCCATGATGTTGCATCTACCTCTCTATGTCTTGGAAATTGTTAGGCTTCACCCTCAACCATGTTGCTTAAAGAAAGAGAAAGGCCCATGCTCAAGTAATTTTTTCATATTGCAATCTATCTATCTTCACAATCCTCCAAACCAAGAAAAGTCATCAACTCACCTCCTTCCACGAAGTCACCTCTCCACAAGTCAACATCTACAATGGGTGTGGCCAACACACCCATATTCCTCAAACATCCCAACAAACTTTCCAAAGTGCTCCTAGTAGAATGAGTCACCCCCAAATAACTTGCATGCCTTGGCACATTCAAACCAATACTCTTGTCAACCTCAACCAATGACCCTATCGGATCTCTGAGTCATTGCACAATCATTCGCAAGTCACCAAGGTATGTTCTGCCTCATCCAATGTCCCATACCAAAGGCAAGGGAACACCACCCAAGTCATTTGGTCTACGTTCTTCCTATGCAAGTTGACGGCCAACAATTCTTGGTCAACTTATCTATTGACTCCGTCCATCTCCTAGAATAGAACTATCTTGCACCTCATGAAAGTATCCAAACTCTAGCACTATCGTTGTGACTTGTCAAGTCACCATAAGACTCAACAAACATGTCTAAGGCATTAATGCATTAGGGTACCTCATTCAAGAGTTAGGAAAATCCTCAAGTCACCTCCACTGCTACATCCAAATATTCCTAAATCCACAAAAATTGTCCAAGTAGGTCACCCCCAAGCTCTCCACACCTTCACCCAAGTCAAGGAATCCCACATGAGTTCTTCGAATCTACAACACTTGATCCACCCTCAAGTGTGACGGTTTTCACTATGGAAACGGATAACTTTTGAACCACCAATTCATATGACTTCCCTTTAAGGAACTCACCATGACATTTAGGAAATGAAAGAACTCAAAACCAACCATACCTTTCCCAACGATATTCTTACTGGGACCCATGGTTCAAGTATGTTGTCCTAGACCTTCACTTTCCCAAGCCATCAAATCTCCACATGAACTCCCCTTAGTCGCCATGCGTAGCTCCACAAAATTGCATAGCACCTTCGCTGTGATACAAGGTTGAGTCCATCTGTCCACTTCAGAAATACATTTAAGTCCCAAAATTCCCATGCAACCAACCGAACTCATCTCCAATGTCTTGCCATCTCCACACCTTGATTTCTTTTGCTTCAAGTCACCATGCACACACCGCCCAACTACTAAGTCATACTATTGCTAATTGACTGGTGTAACTCTATGAAGAGCTACCTCATATAAAGGTTGTGGTCGATCCACTCGTCCAACAACCCAACTCAAGTCAATCATTGTTCTCAACGATGCACAACATGAATATGTCATGATGAAAATGTTCCCAACTAACTTCCTTGTTGCAAAGATGCTCTAGGTCACATCGAGTCCCTCAACTCACCCGAGTCATTCAATTAGTTGCAACTCGAAACTGCTCCCCTTCACAATCACTTCGGTGATCAGTATTGTGATCAACCTCTATGATCATTGTTGCGATCAACCTCTACGATCACTTATGTGGTTAGATATGTGACAAGTCTTGCATTTGTCTACCTTTCCCAAGTGCTCAGTTCACCCATGACCTCTGTGCCTGGTCTTCTGAAGGTGTGTGCACAAGTCTAGCACTTACTTCTATCACAATTCAAACCAACTAAGTTTGCGCCCATAATATCTCTGCAAAAGTTCAGTTCACCTTACCAAACCTTCACCAAGTATGCTCCCAAACTATCTCTATAATCAAATCTATGACAAGTCATGCAATGAACTTTGCAATGAGTTTTGCGACCACCCACCCTACCCAAGTGTTTTGTTTCACCACAAAATCTGGCCTTGATCTATACAAGGGGTGCGCTCAGATCAACCATCCACTACACTATTACTACAAGGAGAACGCCTTCTTGTGGAGGTTTTTAGGGAATCTCCCCAAAAAATATATCCCTTCCATGTTTATAGCGAAGGTTGTTAGCAGAGGCGGGCGACTGGAGGTTTTTGCAGAGATTTTTTTATTGGTGTGCCTTTAAGGTCAATACCCACCAGTATGTACATAAACAATAAAGCAGTAGTGCATCAATGTTCAAAAGCACCATCATACTTTATAATAAAAAATTACACATACATAATAAAGTGCACCAATGTCGTTGAACATTACACACTAGTGTGCCTCTCTATCGTCAAGGACACCGCGGTAGGGTAAATAAAAAAAAATGCCAAACAGATTTTTATTGTTACAGTGCATCTTATGCTTCCAAAGTCACAAGAAAACACCTATGCTCTCCCTTCTTCCAAAGATGCCATGTTTCTGGTGCTCTACAATGACTTGGATAGCTCCATTGGTAGATTCCACACATTTCTAAATTTTGGAAATTACTATAAATTTTCATTTCTACTCAACGGAGAAACCATGCCTCCTCGGAAAATAAGAGACTATGTATATTTTTTATTACCTTTCTATGTGCATTTTCATCCAATTAAAATTTGAATTTAGCTTGAGATTTGGCATTTTTTTCAAATTTCACACGGTGCGGCTGAACGCTTTAACTGTCCCTAAAGTAGTATGTATTGTGTTAAATTCACAGTAAGCATTACCACTGGTGCATCTCATATATAGGCACGCACTATTGTCATTCAAGCAAGAGCATCGCGATAAAATTTAAAAACAAAGAGGTGTCCTTTGGAATGCCTCGCAATTGATGCATAAATGGCTTCGACCAGCATTGGTACATTTCACTTAATTAATCACACTTCTAACTTAACGATTTATAAAATTTAATGTAGCGGTGCAACCATTTTAACCAAACACATTGGTGTTGTTTACAAAACCGTACCTGGACATATATTACCCGACTTGGCATAGCGAGGCATCTCATTGGACGCCTTGGTCCCAATGATCTATCCTTTACAATGCATCATTGGACAAAATTTCGATGCTCCACTATCATGGTAGCACCGATGTGTTAATAGTAACACACACCACTTCAGTTGTGATAATCAATTTAACCTGGTGATGCCTATCAGTCTAAAAAATGCACCGGTGATGTAAAGATGATGACACCGAGTTGAATGTTTAATAATATACAAAGCGGGGAAACCTATTAGATGCACCGCTGCAATCCATGGTGATGCAAAAATAAGCATTGAGAACTATTGCGTAAATGCTAAAAGTACACACCACGGCGGGTTTTGAAAAATAAGAATCATGGTTTTGTCTTTTGTAAGGCCTCGTTCGCAGTGCATTAGTAATACAACGCACCGCTAAACATCGTGTTTGTGATCTAGTAAAACTGGGGCACCTATGCTTTTAGTTTAACAAAGGGAACTGATGATTTTGTGTGCCTTAAATTTTAGCGCTACGATACATTTTTGTTAATGAAATGAATGTTGGCAATTTGGTTGTCATTGATGTCAACCTTGATAAATAGGTGAAGTATCATTGATTGATTGGTTTGAGAAGCATTGTCAATATTGGACATATTGTTATGAAGGTGATTTGAGTGTCAAGCATTGTCAGTATTGGACATAATGTTATGAAGGTTGGACATAATGTTATGAAGATGACTTGAATGTCAAGCATTGTCAATATTGGACATAATGTTATGAAGGTGACTTGAATGTCAAACATTACCAATATTGGGCATAATGTTATGAAGGTGAATTGAATATCAGTAGAAAGATAATATTGACTAATATATTGTATGAGCTTGATACACTCATCCTATATTGTATAAGGTTGATATTGTGTCATTAAAATCCATGCACAAAAGAAGAAACTATCTAGATAAAAAGGGTAAATGGATAATCCAATATGGATCCATACAAATCACAAATAAAGAAGTTAATAAGACATGGTTCATTAAAAGTGATTCGGAAAACCTCAATTGAGGAAGAGTCCAGAGATGAGACAGAATGTCAATGGTGGATGTTTGATGAGGAAGCATTGACACCATCGAGTCACAAGTCGAGTCGATTCAAACAACATTAAGGTTCACTATCTGGAAGTTGATCGACTGCAAGACGAGTCAACTGACTGCAAGCCTGCAGATTGACGGAAGTTGGAGAAGAAATGTTGATCGATTTCAAAACGAGTCGAAGACAAGTCAACCAACTGAAGGTCGAAGTCAAAGGAAAATTGAGTCAGGAAATACAAGTTGGCCAAAGTAAGTTGAGACGACCAAAGTCGAATTTCTCAAGTCATTTTTCTTCCAAGTCGAGTCGGTCCAAGAAAGAAGTAACCTAAAGGTCGAAGTCGAAGAAAACTTAAATACAAGTTGGGTCGAGGCTAAAGCAAGATGGGTCGACTAGAATTGAAATACTCAAGTCAAAATTTCTCCTAGTTGAGTCGACCAAAAAGATGTTTGTCGGTTGAATGAGGAAGAAAATACAAAAAAGGGTGAGACCAAGTTAAATATTTAGTGACTAGCAGTTGAAAGGGAACTGATATTAATATAAACACCAAGTAAAATGTTTACAAGTTGAGTTTAAATAATCATCGACAAAGGAGATATGTGGAAGTTGATTTAGACATTCACGAAAAGGTAATATGTATTGAATTCGATCAGGCATCTGACGACGAAAGGAAAATTTGGGCATGTTTCCTTCAAAGTATCATATGTACCAGCCACCTCGCACACTTTCTGGGGAATTTTTCCACTTGACGTCTAATTGGGCATGTTCTACAAAAAAACCATGGTGTAGAATTTTAAAATTCGTTTCCATCAATCTAGAATATCCATACGAAAATCGTTGTCTAAGTTGGTGAACAAAAATCAATTAATAAAAGTTACCATTTGTGTTAATTAAATGAAGGGGTGCAATGTTTCATTCCAAAAGGACACAGTGTTTCAACGTGGCACCCTTTGGAGGACTATATAAGTAAATGCATATGAAGGGAAGACGTGTGTCTTGGTGGATATATATATATAATGAATTGAATGAAAGTTCATTCTATCAGGTTGGTGCTTGTTTGCAAGTTGAATCTTGTCATGAGGATTGGATTCCTCACATCTCAGTTGGATCTGAGATCAACAAGCTGGGTCTTGTTATGAGGGTTGGATTCCTCATTTCTCAGTTGGATCTAAGAACTACAAGTTGAGTCTTGTATTAGAGAATTGGATCTCTCATATTCAATTGAAGTTGAAGATATTAAAGGATTGATTTTATGTGGATACATTCAAGTTAAATAAATAAAAGAATGATATTTTTTCTACTTCATACAATTTGTGTTATACATGTTTATGAATAATTAATTGAACTTCATATATCTTATTAAATTAATTTAGTTAATCTATGAAAGTGTGAAAAGTAGCCAAAAGTTCCAAACACTGACTCACCCCCCCTCTCCGTGTCAGTGTGTGTTTCAAGAATAAACCGGTGCAGTTAAAAACACTGCATTGGGAAAACATTGTACGATTTCGCGTGTCAAGGTGTTTCATTGGATGTCCAGTCCATGGTGCTCTATACAATCTAATGTACCATAAAACATAATGTTGGTGCTATAATAACATGGTTGCACCGGTGCATTCATATTAACACATCGCACCACTTAATTTGCACTAAAAATATTAAACCTAGAGGTGTCTTTAGGTATAAACAACACACAAGTGCTATAAAGAGCATGACACTAAGTTGATTATTTCACAATTTACTAGTGTGGTGCGTCTTATGAAACGCACCACTAAAATACATAGTGGTGCAATAAGAAACGTGGCACCGATGGGTATTAGTAACAACACCGCATGATGGTGTTGTTTGCCTCATATTTCACACCAACAGTGGGGCGTATGTTCTGTTTGAGGCACACCGGTTATTTTTTTATTTTGTTTTGCAAAAAAAAATTGATTTTAATTTTTTTTAGATACAGGTCATTTATATATGTGTTTGTTTTATAATTTTAATTTATTTTATCTATATATATGTGCCTAACAATATTTGTATGTGAATCATAGACAACGACAACGAGAGGAGGAGGAGAAACAATAAAAACAGGTCGAGATGCACACATTTATGCATGAGTGGGAGGCTAGGGAGAGGGAGTTGTTCCCTCACCCTATTTCACAATGGACACATGACATTTTGATGGATGTTTTCCTCCTTAAGTTTTATCAGGACGGTACATCCCTCGAGGGGAACTCTTTGTTGTTACAGTAGTTGATCCGTCGATGGGACCATGGCCAACAGGGGTTCAGGGTCAACCATGATCTGTGGTATCATGCCACAGAGGAAGATCTCTATTTCATCACTGGGTTGCCCAAGAGGAGGGAGGCTTTGTCCCATTTCCCTGTGTTGGCGCTTGGTGTTGTAGGAGAGATCCAGTTGGCATATTGCAGAGATATGTCCATCTGGAGGTTCATTCTTGTTTGGA
>ML781241.1:216283-237056 GCA_009831015.1 Picea engelmannii
CTTGATTTTCTGTTAATTTAGATTTAATACTTTGATATTCTATATCCTTTTCAATTGCCATCTTGACTTTTTCCTCTAAATCAGTTTCTTAATTACTTCTCGTAATTGTATAAATTAGATTTGCATGTCTGCTCAAGGCGTCGGCTACCTTATTTTCTTTTCTCTTTATATGTATTATTTCAAAATCGTATTAGTTCAAGAAGACTAACCACCTTTCTTGTTGAGCGTTGATATTTTGTTTATCGAATAGGTACTTTAAAACAATATTGTTTGACATCAATAAGAATTTTCGTCCTATTGAATATTGTAGCCACATCTTTAGTGTGTGTATTATCGCGACTAATTCTAGAAATGATGTGTTACATGATGACTTTCGTGTTCCTTAAGCTTTCGATATTCATAAGAAATTACATGATTATCCTGCATTAATACTCCTCCCAACCCTTCAATGCATGCATTTGTTCATACAACGAAGTCCCTGTATGGATTTGCTATTCTTAGTATTAGAGTAGTTGTTAGGAGATATTTTAGTTTTTCAAAACTTTCTTGGCATTTTTCAGACCATATAAATTTTGTCCCTTTTTTTTGTAGGGGTATTATAGGATGAACAAATTTTGAAAACCCTTCAATAAACTTCTAGTAATAACCTGTTATACCCATAAATGATCTGATGTCCGAAACATCCTTTGGAATTGGCCAGTCCATAATGGATTTTATTTTATTAAGGTCCACAACTATTCCTTATTTGGAAACTATGTGTCTTAAATATTGAATTTTATCCTTATAAAAATCACATTTACTAAGTTTAGCATATATCTTTTGTTCTCTAGAGATTTGTAGAACTATTCTTAAGTGTTCTTTATACTCTTGTTCACTAGATTTGAGTAGATTAGTATATCGTCAATAAAGAAAATTACAAATTTATCTAAGTATTTACTTAGGATACTATTCATTAGACACACGGATGAGGCTGGGGCGTTTGTTAATCCAAAGGGTGTCATTACAAACTCGTAATGCCCATATCTCATTCTAAACGTTGTTTTGGGTATATCTTTGTCTTTAATTCTTACTTGATGGTATCTTTCTTGTAAATCCATTTTTGAAAAGATTGTTTCCCCACGTACTTGATTGAATAGATCATCGATGCAAGGTAAAGGATATCTGTTTTTAATTGTCATTTTATTAAGTTGTCGATAGTCTATACGGAGTCGTAAGGTTCCATCTTTATTCCTGAAAAATAGTACTGGTGCTCCCCAAGGGGATACACTTGGTCAAATACACTTTTTGTCTAATAACTCTTGAAGTTGATATTTTAGTTCATTAAGTTCTAAGATATTCATCCGATATGGAGCCTTTGAAACTGGCACCGCTCCAGGTAATAAGTCTATGGAGAAATCTATCTCTCTCTTAGGTGGTAATCCATGAATTTCTTGAAATATGTCTTGAAATTCTTGCAACATAAGGAAATTTTCTATATCCTTTTTGCTTTCTTCTTTTTCATTATCTAGTACATGAACATCAAATACTTTGCATCCCTTACAAACACATCTTTTAATCTACAAGGTTGAGATCTTTCTAATACTAATGGTTCTTGGTATTCCTTTAATATCAATAATGTTACCATTGTCATCTACATAAGTAAATGTTTTATCATAGCAGTTTAGAATTACCTTATATTTTTATAACCAGTCCATATCGATTGATACATCATATGATCCTAGTTGCAAAACATTCAAATCTGCTTGAGTTTTAAAGCCATTCATACTAATTTCACAGCCTTTAACAAGACCTGTAACTTTCCTTTTTGTTCCTATAGCAAGTTGTACTAGCCATGCTTTTTCAAAATTTTAGTTTTGTAACTTACAAATTTCTACTATCTTAGGTGAAACATAACTTAGACTAGCACCCCGATCAATCAAAATGGAAATTGGTTGATTATTCAACATACCTTCTACTTCCACCATGGAAGCTTGATGATCTGCTCGTGTGTTCTCCAAGGCTGTGCCAATCTTTGGGGTACTCCTTGTTATTTCACCAACTGTAGTAGCTTCTTGAACTGTATGTATATTGTTGTTGTTTTTCTTTCTGTGATGACAATATTTGAAATAATGTGGTTCACCACACTCCCAACACTTTACTGGTTCTTTTTGGGCAGTTTCTTTGTTATAAAAAGTTGTTGGTTTTGCACTTTAATTATCAGATGAGTTATAAGGCTTATTATTTCTGTAGTTATTTCCCTGAAACCCTTTTGCAATGTTCTTATTTAAAAACTTTCCTTCTTTTCTTTGTGGATCAAACCTTTCAACTTTCTTTCCCTTCCAGTTTTTAGTAATTTCATTTCCAGTTTCATATTTTTCAAAACACAATTTAGCCTTATGCATAGCTTCTTCTAAAGTCTTAGGATTGTCAAATTCAATCCTATCTTTAGATGAGGTAGGTAGGCAACTCAAGAATCATTGTATTTTTTGTTTTTCATCCACAATATATGGTACATAGCACAATAAGCTTAGAAATTTGCTGCAAAAGTCTTTCATGGTTAAATTACCCAATTTTAGTTCATAAATTTCTTTGGCCTTACCTTCATAATATTGTTTCTTAAACTATCTCTTAAAAATTTTCCAAGTGATTTTACGTTCCTTAATATTCTTTACCCTTTTTATATCTTGCCACCAAATATATGCCTTCTTGGTTAGATTATAGATAGCCATTCTTGCTTTAAGTTCACTTGAATAATTATATATCTTAAAGTATTTTTGCATCGCAGAAAGAAAAGCTTTTGCCTCTTCTCCAGTCTCAATCTCACCATTAAAGATTGGAGGTTTTATCTTTTTAAATTATCCCATAATTTCCTCATGATGGTTATGTTTCTTTTTAGTTCTTTGTTCCAGTTTGACACTTTCCTCACTTGAAGTTTCAATTTCGTTAAAAACAGATTCTGCCGTTGATTCCATGTGTTCCAATTTCCTAGACCTCTTCTTGTGCAAACCAACTTTAGAATTACTTGAAAATTGACCTTTATTATTGTTAGAATTCTGATTACACAATTTGTCTAACAACATTGCATTAAATTCTTCTTGTGTCTTTATAATTCGTTCATTATCTGCCTTAACAGTTTTCAATTCTTCTCTTAGACCCTATATAATTTGAATTAATTTTGATTGTCTGTTATCACCGCTTTCATTCAAATTAACCCATATATTTCCTTCACCAATATTTTCTTGTTCGAGATTTTCTAGTTCATTTTGATGTGACCCTTCTTCTGGTAGAATATGTACTTTTGTCATCTTTCCTGCAAATCAAAGTCTTCTTCCTAGTGGTAAGAAGAAATATACCAATAGTGAATTAGTCTTCGTAGTTGAGCTCATAAGGCCAAGTGCGGTTCCTAAAGCTCTAATACCATTATGTCACATACCCCAATTTTTTTTTTATACCGTGATATTTTATCTTCAGCTAAATAAGGAACATTACCTTTGAAGTTTTTGCTTTTAATAGTTCCGAGTGCAACTATACTTGAATGGCCTACCTTACAGTTTTCATGTCACAATTTGAATCTATGTTACAGTTCTTGTGGTAGGGTTTAATTCTAGATTACAATTCTCATGTATGAATTTTGTGTTAAAAACCTTCGTTGGTCACCCTAAGGGAGACCCTTGTTGCGACCTTGATTACTTTAACCTAAGTTGGCAGATTATTTCAATTGATTACTATCGTTGCAAGTAAAGGTGACTAATCCCGACCATCCATACATGGAAACATAAGTGTAAGGATTAAACCGTTAATCATATTGTCATTATGTTTGTTGGTCAATGCTAATCATGCTTGGTGTTTAATATAGGATCTTTAATCATGCTTTGGAAATTAATACAAGAGGGGTTGGTAGTTATTAATTTCGGGTTGGACGTACCCTGTATTCATAAATAAACATCCGTCCTTAATCGTCTGTGGCAGTCCTTCTGTGTTCTAAGTGTGATTTCTTGGAACAAGAGCTGGGAGGGTAAGTCTCGACCACTCTGCGCAATTTTTGATCTTTCACTTCATTGTTTAGTAATCTTCCAGAGGAAGATGAGGGTTCATGTTGGTTTGAGCTAGATGGCACTAGGGTTTCGTTTCTTTGTCCTTTAGTTTCCTTTGCCGAATGCACGGGGTTCCTATGTCACCTATTGACTCTGTGTACATTCTACCTTTGATGTTTTATTCCCTTCGCTTCGGCTTGCTCTGTCATTGGGAGCTTGGGCATAATCCTATTTAGAGTTTCTGTCCTTATTCTATTTAATAGTCCCATTTTATACTCTGTTGAGGGTGGTGGCTTGTCTAAAGTCCTATTGTCATGCGCACATTTCCTTTACTCTATATAAAATTCAGTCGTTGTTGTTATCATAACCTTATATTGAGTTTTGGTTTATAAAACACTACTGAGTATTTTGGTAATGGTTGCGCACGTCTTGGTCTTATTTTGCTTATTGTTTTATTCCTCTATTAAGATAGATTCATTTTGGATGCTTGACTAATGATGGGCCCTTGTTGTTTACGAGGGTACCCATTAGAAAGGAAAGTTGTCTCTGGCCGGTCCAGACGTTCTTCTACAGTAAATCCATCTCGGTTCTGAGTTTCTCCTGGTAAGAATTCCATATCCTAACTCTTCGTCATTCTCTTATACAAGTTTTGGTTTCCTTCTGTGACATTTTGTGGGTAAACGCATGTATTTTTCGACCATAATGGCAGAGTTTTTACCCCAATTCCCCATTCGAAAATCTTGTAAGTGCTATTTACTTTTAATGTCTTTTTTCTTTTAAGTGATAAAATGTTTTACTCATGTGCTATACTAACTTCTATTTTTGCGACCCTTCTTGACAGGTGTTGGCTTTGCCTCCTCGGCCAAGGTACTCAAGCTTCAAGAGGTAATTTGGTATCCATCACGAACCTTAGCTATGGATGAGGATTTGATACTAATGTTCAGCTTTGAAGTTAGTTAGGCAATTAACTAGCATAGGTTTGTCGAACCCATTTTGGTCTATATGTAATTTGCTCTATATTCTGGAAGTTTGCATGTGTATGAGGGTTCTGTATTTTTTGTTTGTTGGAGTTTAATTTATGATAGAGTTATTTCTCATGTATATTGAAGGGGATTTTACTCCCGTAACTCATAGAGTCGAGTCGACACAATTGTAGTTCTGTTAACTTATTTCATAAAGGAATTTTCCTTGTTTCTTTTCAGTTTCTGTTGTGAGTGGTTCCAGCTTCTACTTTCCATGCTCATATTATTCTCTTTTGTTCTCTTTTCGTTTAAAGAGGGTTACAAAACTACCCGATTGTTTCTATTGTTAAACTTATTGTTACGTTATTTAATGCTCAATACTCTTAACCTTCTGTTTATATTCAAGGTTTTTATCATGGCAATGACATTATCATTTAGCCTTTTAGTCTGTTGGTTGTATATATAAATTCCTTTCTGTATATATATATATCCTAGAGTTTCTTCACGACAATAGCTTTAACGTCTTTGCATCTAGCCTGTTGGTTGTATATATAACTTCCTCCATGTTCTATGATTATGTTTAACTTTCTGCATGGGTTATGGATAAAATCGTTTACCTTTGATATTTATCGTGACAATTATATAATAGAATGATACATTGAAAAAAATAATATTTTATCCATAAACTTCCAATTGAACGACGATTAAAATACGCACAAAATATCCATAAGTTGCATGTCTACACTAAATTAATTAGAATAGATTATCCATATAATACTAAAGGAACAATATTTAAATCCAGAACAAAATGGAAGAAAAATCTGTAAGAAAAACTTGTAACTGAGATTTCCTTGGGGGAAAACACACGTCAAGTGGGTTGTTCCTCCCAATCTTAGATTAGAATCGCCACATATGCCCACTCTGTCACCCCTGAGCTAAATCCCTATCCAAAACCAACCAAGTGACTTGCTGCAGTGCATAGGGTTCTAAGATTTATGTGAATATTTCTGTGTCATTTCAATATTTCTCAAATTTCACATCTGATTTAGAATGGCGTCCCATCCTCTTGTTTTCTTTTCTTTTTTATAATACTTTCCTAGGTCTTTGACACTTGTACGAGCCTCCTTCTCATTGACCACTTGTCAAATTGATTTCTGCTCATTGACCACCTGTCAATTTGATTTTTACACATGTTCCTAAAAACCTGAGATCTTGTCTCACTTCTGTTGAGTTAACTCAACCAATCTTCCCCACTTGTCCCCCTTCTACTGTCTCTTGGTAGTTCTCTTTGGATCAACAAATTTTCTCTACTAAGAGTCCCACTTCACGTGTGTTTCCTCTTTTTATTTTATTAATAAAATAATAAAATAAAACAATAAGTTTTGAGTTCGATCACGAGGATCAATAATGTGTTGATAACAAAATAATAAAAATAATAATAATAAGCTTAAATTCAAAATTTCGGGGTATCACAATTGTCTACATAAAAGAGATCCAATCCACGATGTAATACCGTTGACCTAGGTTGGTTGCTAGAAGATGGCATGTTAGGATTGGTAGGATAAAACAACTATCCATTTTCATCAAACATATGTTTGCAGTATCTTTCTCCTGATAAGAGCTTGTGGAATTTTGGAACTACATGAATATCTTGAGCATCTGAACTCGATCCTGAATCTTGATCCTACAAAATTCAATGAACAATTATTCAACTGCACTTGCATACATAACATAAATTCAATGAGATAAATGATTTATCAATAAAATCTAGACATACTGCAATTAGTGTGAGAGAACTTGAAGGACTTCCAAAAATACAAAATGAGCTCGAATATGAAGAATTGGCCATTTGATATTATAATTCATTTTTCCCTGCACTTGAGCCAAAATTGTCATCTTGGGAAGCATAGAACAATCCAACTTCAAAAATGATTTCGAATAACTTTTATAACTTGCTGGTGCATTTCATCATATAACTATGCACCGATGCATATGGATAAACAAAACATATTGGTGCATTTAATTGAGAGAGGCACCAAAAATTGACTTCCATTATTGCCTCCAAAAAACAAAACCTCCACAAATTTTAAACACAGATGTTTGCATTTGCATTTTGCAAATTTATCTATCTTACGATGCGTTATTACTTACACACCGCATCGGGGCATTTCTAACTGTATAGCACACCGACTTAAGCAAGTTAGAAAAATAACATGCACTTGCTATCAATATGTTGAAATTTATTACGAAAATAAATGAGTGTGTTATACGTACACACTGCGCCAATGCGCTACTCACTATATAGCTCACTGAAAATGTAACTTTCGAAAAAAAACCAACACACACATTTATCATCAATGCACTGAAATATACAATGAAAAAATGAGTGGCATTTTCAATGTTTGTGTTTATAAAGGAAAACCCTATTCATTCTTTTACTTCTTTGCCAAAATTTAGAAGGAAGATTTGTGCAACAAAGATTTATCAACAAAGACTTCAAAGTGGGTGGATTTTTTTGAAGAGCCAAATTCGAGGGGGATTGTTGTAGATCACATAGAAATATGCACAGGAGAAATTTCAGGTATATGATTTCATTCTATTAATCATCTTAATCATTCTCCTATTTGATTCAAACAATTTTCAGTGCATTCTCAAACAAAAAAAATGGTTTCATAGTTACATTCAGTATTGAAAGTCCTAATTTCCTCATTGTTTTTTTGTTTTCTCTTTCTATATTCCATAAGAAGAATTTTTTAAAGCAATTTTTTATAGGGTTTGTTTATTTATATATGGGTGTTTCATATATGTTACAATGAAACCACTCATTGCATTGGATCCCAAACCATCCTGTCGTTGTCAGTTTTTGTTTGAAAAACATCTTCACGGTGATCGATGCGCGCTATACATAGCAAGAGCATCGATGTGTATTTGTATGTCAACAACACCACTCAATTTAAATTAGAAACAATATTTAAAAAATCTTTTCATGTTCCATGGTACACTTTTTACCTTGATAAGCAGGTTGCACATTTCTTACAAAGCGCACCATTGAGTTTAAAATGGATTTTTTATTTTTATTTATTTTTTTTATATGGAAACCGCCATATCTTAAATTCGTTCACAGGTCGACAAAGCATAATAAACAGTACTTAGGAAGCCTTGCTTTTCTTAATACATAAAGCACCGGTTGAATACAAAAAATTGTAAAACGTTTTCAATTTTGTAACGACATTGTTATACGATACTGATGCATATATATGTGGTTGATGCACCAGTGCGTATAAATATGGTTGATGCCACAATGCGTATTAAGTTACGATACACACTAGGATCTTATTTTTTTTAAAATTACGTAATTTTTATATTTGATGATTCCTATTTTTGTTTTTAAGGAGATTTTGAAAATTCCAAGGGAAAACAAGGGGAGAACCAGGACATGTCGGTAGGTATGTCCAAAAAAGTGTAAAAGAAGATGGTAAAAGAAATGAACATAATTGTGTTGCAAGAAGAGCCATCCCAAATACAATGTGCATCAAAGGTATATAATCATTTATTTATTCTTTTATGTACATTGAATTTAATTATCACGTGAAATACTAATTTTCAATTGTTTTGCTGCAGAAAAGAAGAAAAAAAATAGAATCCATTGAACACATAAGACAAGATGACGAGGAATAAAATGGTTGATCGCAAACTTTGTGAGTATTTATGTTTTCGGTCTTTCTTAAGATTTCATGTTTGTTGTGATCTTTATATTTAAATAACCAATTTAAACTTGTCCATGGATGTCTTATAGTAGGTGCTAACATATAAAGAGGAGCCAACCCATGAATTGATAAATACTGGGTTAAGTATGGGTTGTGAGTATATGTTGAAGTATGAAAGTTTAATTGAACAATTTATAAGTAGTTATGTTGTTTAACTTTCATTGTTTTATAATTAATGAAAACACAAAAAAACTTTATATTGATTATATCGACTATGTTTTGTCATGTCGTATTAAACATATAAGAAACAATGTATGGAATGCAACCAACATAGGAGATTTTGAGAGAATACATGAAGCATGGCTTCGAAAGAATCTGTATTGTTTATGAAAGACTTGGTGCTAAGGTATGCTTTTTTATTTACGCAATCATGTATATTCTACCATATATATAAATGTAGATATACTTATTACAGTTCATTTCTATATTTGTAGATGGAAGATGAAGGGGCAGAACATAAAAAACAAGTCAATCAAGAAAACATTATGTTAAAAAACCAAAGTACAATATCACCTACAAATGATAAAGAAATGATGGATGCACAGAGCTCGAGCGATGACAATAGTTCAACTAATGAATGACAATCGATATAATTGAATGTTACTGCAAGTTGTATGTTTTGGAATATTTGTCTCCGAAAATCAAGATTTTGTTTGATGTACTCGACATATTGTCCCAATTGCATGAAGACATGTTACCAATAAGTGTAACAAATACATATTGGTTCAAATTTGATTATTGTGAACCTTTACATTATCCTTTTTTGTATGAAAATGGGTCTCTTATTCGTATATAATATAATGGATTTCTTATTTCATTGCATTGTTGAATGTTGTAAAATGGTGTGTTCCTGAATAATTAATATGTGGATAATTTACATTGTTACAAATAACAAAGGTTAATTCGTTGGATAACACATTAATGTAATCATTATATTAAAATGCAATAACAAAAATATAAAACAATATTATTATAAAAAAAATTGAATTTGAAATCACTAATTGAAAATTCGTAAAAAACAATTAATTAAAATATACACATATTAGTGCACTATATTCTTTTGAACTCACTAGACAATGCATACTATAATATAAAAAGTGGTGTGTTTTGAGGAGTCATATGCACCGATGCACATTAATTATAATTACACACATGTACAAACTATCGAGATAACATATCATTCCATAAACGATATAACATACAATAATATTTATCATTTCAAAGTTGTACGATGCACATGTTTAAAATATACACCGGGGCACTAAAAATAATGTGCGTATCGGTGCATTAATTTTACTATACACACCAAGGATCTAAATATTATTTATGCACTGGTGCCTTTACTATAATATACACATCAATACTTAGTAAAAATAATGGCACTCACATCTCACCTCGAATATTCAAAATTTCACTACCCTTAAGTGCACATGGTAAAACAGACACTGGTACATACTAATTATACAAGCATCAGAGTGCACACTATATTAAACACGTTGGGTCTCAGGATAACTTGATCACATTGGTGGTCACCATAACTTAAATGCACCGGGGCATACAAAACCTAAAATGCACCGGTGCTTCATACAAAAACAAGGTGAAACTGGTGCATAGAAATTATAAGAGCATTAGTGCTCTACATATGACGAAAAAGGCAAAACCGATGCACAATAGTTATAAATGCACTGGGGCATTGATATTATATTAATGCACCAAGGTGTTTTTATTATATTAATGCATCGGTGTGTGTATTTGTCAATACTGCACCAATGCCTTTTGACAAGAACAACATCGAAAATAAAACCTCCACTATAACCTCCACTCGCCCAAAGTTTTTTAGTTATATGGAACATCTGCTAAAACCTCCATACCCAATAAAGGAGGTTGTAGCAGAGATTCTTTTGAATTTTTTTTCCAAATTTTGTAAAACTAACCTCCGCTTGGAGGTGTTCTCCTTGTAGTGTGTAAACCAAAACCTCTGTCGTAAGTCTCATGCAAACTCTTTATGATGAACCAGTTTGCTCCATCAAACCGTTCACCAAGTCTACGAATGTTCCCACTGAACTATCTTCACAATGAATTGTGAAACCAACTATAGTGCGCCTCAACACCACCATTCTGACTACGGTAGCGATGAAGAGACAAATCTGCTCTGATACCATCTGTCACGTCCCCACATGATGCTTGCTCGAATCTTACAATTGTGCACTTGTTGAGGATGTGCGATACCACGACGGTTCTCACTTGGCTACTTGGAAACACCATGAACATTTCGTCCAGACTATGCCTCTTCACCTAGAGCATGCCCGTACTCCGTTCTAGGCTATGGGCGAGTCACACTCATACTCTAGTGCAACTCACTTGTATACTTAAAAAATCTTGTTAACAACTTAACACTTAGTCATTTAAGCATACATCCATGAAATGAAGAGAACACTTGCAAAACAAACAAGGGAGACACAAATATCGTGCGAGCGACACAAGACATTTCTAACACATGACTAAGTCTTATTATTGCGAAACAATTACAATATGAGCACTACTGGATCAATTTACAACTTGGGCAAAATCACACAATTCACCCCACCTCACCAAGACATTCACACATAGATTCGTCACCCCAAGACTCATCTGTCGCAACAACTTTCACAACTCCTGTGATGCGCCCCAGACGCGCGTCCACCACAGACTCACCGTCTCTTCTCTGTCACAAGACTTCACAGAGACCTTCAGTTCCATCTTATAACATGTCTCACTCAGACCTGTGACAAGACTTCCCCAAACTCCAAAGTCACTCTGCATGTTGCTAGACTCAACCCAAAGAAGGTTTCCCCAACTCTGCCCACACAATCACCTCAAGGTAACACAAGTCCTCCCATGTGGAGCGACTTGGCTCCTCGAGGGAGCTCGCCCCTCCTTGTTCAAATATGTTGCAGAACCTTGACTCTAATATTTCTCTATTCCTTGTGTCTTCTTGGTTGTGCGCCCTTGTTCTCTTATATGGACTCCAAACATCACCTTTGTGAATCGTTGCATCCTTTGGGTGTGTCGTGCCCCTTCGCGAACCAATGCGCCCTTTCATAGACCCACATGCCCAAATGAACCCATGCACTCGTCAACCTTCACATCCCTTGTGATCGACGCACCCCAACATTGGGTGTGATCCTTATGCTGGCACACCCCAACATTGGGTGTGCTCCTCACGTTGACGCACCCCAACCTCTTTGGTGCACCCAGCCTTATGCTTCGCCTCATGCTTGGGCAAGCCCTTTGGTGTGTTCATGCGCCTAAGGCACCCACTTGCCTAACTAGTATGACTCTTAGGTGCCAGAGCAACCCCAAAGTCCATCTCCATGAGAACTTGGGAGAGAGTGAGTGTGTCCTTCTAACCGAGTACCTTACACTAAGTATATTACAATAAGATAATATATTATCTCCTTTAAATTGATGATATTAAAAGGCAACGATGAAGGATACTTATATAGTTGGAATAAGGAATGAAATGATGAAGCCTCATCACTTACTAACTAAATTATATGATAATGAGGATGCGGTTGATATGACTAATCATTTCCAAATTTATTATTAACCTTTTTTTACCACATAAAAAATGAAACACATTAGGATACCTTTTATAGAATTTGATTTCGCCCTAGAATAATAAGAAGTTTTGAAATTTAATGTTTATTTTCTAGTTAATAATTTCCCTCTCATTTTTTTTTAAACATAACTCCAATATAAATTATAATTTTTTTGGGTACATTATGCTTGTATAGAATTTGGTCATGGTTATCATACAACATGGTTATTATACAACTTGAATGAGGTTAATGGTTAAAAACATGTGTTTCTTCCTTGAAAGTCACAGGTTCAAATCTAAAAAAGGTAAGGTATGTATACCTCCATAAACCATAATATTATAAATAAAAAACCTAAAAAATTAAAAAAATTATTAATTACTATAATATCATAACAAAAAAAACCTATTAAATTAAAAAGTTTACTAATTACCATAATATCATAAATAAGAAACCTATAAAATTAAAAAAGTTATTAAGAAGCACCTCAATTTATTGTTCAACCGAGAAACAAACAATATAATCGTATCGAAATAGAAATTATGATTGTCCATACTTGTAATTTGGCTACTTAGTTTTCCACAAGGAGTGATTGATTGTGTTAAGCAACGTGAAAGTTGAACGTACCCATTCGAGGAGGAGGAGGAGACGTGGAAGTTGAACGTACCCATTCGAGGAGGAGGAGGTACCCATCTCAATTCTTGGTTTCTTTGGACATGCAAAACTCGTTTAAACTTGTGGGTAATGTGATGTTTTGAATGGGTCGATATGATGTTCAAATATAGATCCCCTACCTTCACACGATGGTTGAGTAAGAGGTGGAAATGTGAACGACCAGAATAAAATTTAAAAAGATCCCCAACCTTTACACGATTGTTGATAAGAGGTGGAAATGTGAACAACTAGAATAAAATTTAAAAAGAATTAAGAAGGGCATTTGATCATGATGTGTGGGTCAGCAGTACACTTGACTTACAGTGGAAATAAATTGAGAAAATTCAAAAACACTTGATCACAAACAAGTTTAAAATTAAAAACTCAGTCTCTTATGATATCATGTTGAGTGAAATGGGGGCTGCTCCTATTGAAGCAATTGCTATGGTGCATTTCATAAGATATCTAAAAAAAATTGAGCAAATTGAAGACAATCGCTGGCCTAAGGTCGTCTTCAATGACATATTGTGTAAAAGAAAGAAGACGTGGATGAGACAAAATTTTAAATGGCTTAGTAAATGGGATATCCACTTGAGCAAGTGCTCTACGAACAGTAAAGAGATAAAGGCTTTTGTTATTGATAAGTTCCACAAGCGAACTTGAGATAAAGGGCTCGGGAGAAAGAAAGAGTATTATATTGAAGAGTTTAACCCCACATATAATCATCATAAAAAAGCGTACATCGGGGCCAATATATCTTGGAGAGCCAAAATGCTTATTGCCCAATTAAGAACCAATTCCCATTAACTCCGTTGTGACACCGGGCATTGGAAAAGACCAAAAGAAGCTTGGGAAGAAAGAGTGTGTGTTTTGCACCTTTGGAAAAGTGGAAACAAAAAAACATTTCATTTTAGAGTGTGAAGCTTTCAAAGACAGGGGGGACAACTATATAAATCTCTTGACAACTAGCTCGTGGAATAATTTATTCAGTGAGGGGACAATGAAGAAATTGGGGGAGCTCATCATCAAGTTGAACAAGAAAAGCGTTGAACCGCAGAGATCAGGCTCATGGAATAATTTATTCAGCGAGGGGACAATGAAATAATTTATTCAACAAGGGGACAATGGAGAAATTTGGAGAGGTTATCGTCAAATTGAACAGGAAAAACGCTAAACCGCAGAAATCAATGTGTGAAACAATCTATCCCATAAACTATTGTTAACATAAACTATTGTTAACCTAATGAACGTTAAAATCATTTCTTCTTTTTTAAAAATTATACGACTAGCCACGCAAATATAATAAAGAAGGCCAGGTTGCCACGTTACCGAAAGCGTGACATGGTCTTCCTTGCTCGCACTCACTAATTTGCGAGAGATTGAGAACATCTTTACAAGAGTAGCGTATACGAGGCTCGACCCTCGAAAAACCATTTCTGTCATTACTAAATTTGGGGTGAAACCATTTCTTTCATTACTGATTTTCGGGTGGAGCGCATACATCGAGTCTGTAGTGAATCGTTTTGGAGCGGAGCCGAGCGAAGAAACGATCGATTTGGTTTGGTGAAGGGAGCTGAGCCGAGCGAAGAAACGATCAATTTGGTTTGGTGAAGGGAGCGGAGCCGAGCGAGAAACAATTTGAAGTAGGGACATCCCATCCGATCCGTAACTGTTGGAATCCTGATCGAGCATCTTCAGACGGACGTTAATGGCGACTGTGGGCAATAAGAATGTGCAGGCCAAACTTGTAAGCGTGCATCAGGTTTTCTTATATTCGTTGAATTTATCTTCTTACAATCCACCTAATTCTCCCCATTATTTATCCTCAACCAAAATATGCACAAGAGTCACTAATGAAAGGCCTAGGGTTGACCTGGGAAATCATCACCTATTTTTCTAGGGTTAACTAATTTACAATTTTATGAACAATATGTTTATATATTGTCGTTTTGGTAAATGATATATGGAAATCAAGATCAAAGTATAGATGGAAACCTTTTTAGTCTAGTTATAACTATTGACAATTTTTGTGAAAAATCGTAAATTTTATTTCAGAGAGTTAGCCAAAGTATAAACATAATTAGCATCTTTGCAAAATTGAAGAAATTTTTATAATATGACAGGTGCTTCTGGGTGATATGGGGGCTGGTAAATCTAGCCTGGTTCTGAGATTCGTCAAAGGTCAATTTTTTGCTTATCAGGTATTAAATCTATTATAAGTAATTTTCATCCGTTTTCTGCAAGGATCGTAATGCTTATTTATGTTGTAAGCATTCTAAATGCAGGAATCAACAATAGGGGCAGCTTTTTTCTCTCAGACGCTAGCTGTGAATGAAACCAGTGTGAAATTGGAGATATGGGACACTGCTGGTCAGGAAAGATACCATAGCTTGGCTCCTATGTATTACCGTGGTGCCGCAGCAGCAATAATTGTTTACGACATTACAAATCTAGTAAGCAACAAATTTAGTGTTCCTCTTTTCTATCTTTTGACTCTAGATGGTGGCAATACATAGATTACTCTGACAAAAGTGACTGACCTAGGGCGGGTTTGCCTTTGGCTCCACCTGGATTCAGATAAAATCACAATTTATCTGAATCATATAGCTTGCATGCAAATTGAACCCGCTTGCACCGCATGACATATCTACCTCTAATGTATGTTATTTTCCCACAAGCACATTCAAACAATTCGTTCAGCTTTTAATCTTCTTTTTTTGGAAGACAGTCCATATCTGCTATACTATCATCTTTTTCTTTTCTGTACTCGTTTTGTTCAGTTGTATTTCTGCGGCTCTCAATATGGATGCAAATGTTCAGTAGGAATAAACCAAATTCCTCCAAAATAGAACAAGGATTCCAAGTACTCAAGCACAAGCTGTTGATGTGCAGTTAGTACAAATGTGATGTTTCTTCTAGTGACAAACAGACTGATGATCAAGAATTTTACTAGAGAAACTTGCAAGAGTAAATGGAAGAGATACATATGTATTTGAAGGGAAATATCCCCCAGAAACCTGCCAGGCACTTCCCCTTATTCTGAGGATGGTACCTATAGTAAACTGGATTCTGCAGAAGCTCAAGGCTTTGTCAATATATGGCTCAAGGCTTTTACGATAATATACTCCTTAAGCTCAACATGTTACTTGTGGAAATTGAACCTGGGTGGGGAGGATAACCATTATTCCTCTTAACTACCTGAGCTATACCCAATTGACTATAAATGCCTTGATCTTATAAGAAGTTAAGAATGAATAAAGTAATAAACTTGGCAACTATCTGTACATTCAATTCAGAGCTGTTGTTTGGGTCACACAGGAAAATGCTGCTTGTATGGTGCATGAATAAATATCCAAGCCAATGGTGGTCTTTGGCTTGCAGATTTATAGGTAATCGAAACTTCCATTGCATGCATACTCATTTAGGCATGGCTGTGGATTTGTACCTCCCATGTACTCATTGTCAGTATATTAATTCTGTTGTATGGTCATGCCAATCTCTCTTGTTTGACATCCCCAGTCTTGTCTTTTGCATTTAATGGAGGACAATTTGAGTGAACATGTCTGCTGAAAGTGAAGTGGCGGCCTATGTATAGGACTTACTAACATCTGGAACATACAGATATTCTTCTACCTAATTAAACATATAACTTACCTATGAAAGTTTTGTTTTCAGCCTTTTTCTTGCTGATTGACTTCACTCTGTAGTCATCATTTTCATTTGTAGGTAAATACTTGATACAGATAGATTGCGAAGTCATGAAAATGAACCTTAGATGAGAGGCAATTATTTTGTGGGATATAAGCAGATCAATAGTCTCAATTTAGAAAGATAAACCATGCATGTCTCAAATATTGTCCAACTGATTTGGTGTATGATTATGAGAAGAGGACTTGTTATCGGTCTACATGATTAAATGTTTGATGTCAGATTGGTCAAATATCATGTTTTCTTAATGAGAGGAGGGTCTACTTGTGAATTTATCCCTAAGATTAATAACATATATGACTGAAGATACACACCTTGAGAGATTTATAAAGAGAGACTGCCCATTAAATAGAGTCAAGCATCTCCTTTCATCTTTTGTTTTAAGGTTCTTGAAGGTGTGCTTTAAGGGTTTGAGAAACTATTTTCTTTTGCTTCCTTTTTTTCTTTCCTCCCCCATTTAAGGTGATCATTTTTTCTCAATGGGCTGGTGTCTTGATGTTAGATTCACCTGGTGTGCATCATAGATCTTGCTTCATATTGTATTGTGTTAGGAAACAGAGCCATGCCAAATCCATGTCATGTTGCCAATGTGCAGTATTTGATAACAAAAGGGTTTATCCCATTGGGATTTAGTGAGCACCCTGTAGAGAAGTCAAGTTGTTGAAATGAAGAGTATGGGTTCAGGACCAAGTGAGAGTTGGGTAGTTTGGAAGGAAACGGCCTCAGTTGGAGTGGCGAGTTGTAAATCAAGTCAAATTAGAGAACAATATGATCATTGTAGACCTGTAATACATTTGTGAATAGTTATTCTTTTCTTTTTGCCTCTGTAATACTCTGTCTGATACACAATCATGATATTTTTATGTTGAGATAAATTACCTTGCTATATGTAAAAATACTGATGTTTCACGGGATGCATCCCAACCCTTGGGATTACATATCCAATGTTTTCCATGCTCCCCAATCATGGCAGCGTCCTTTCAGATGTTCCCTGCCTTCCCCAGTGCACAGGGGAAGTCAATGGGAATGCCCCCCGAAGCAGGATGCCCCTGGTACTTGGGGGGTGACATTCCCAGGTACTGGGGATAGTAGATACCCAGGAGTACCCTAATACCAAGGGATACTCCTGGATATTCCTCTTCCAAAAGTGACCTGCAGGCATATAGACTGGCATAGATCTATCTTAACTCCCAATCTATTAATCACCGAGAGGGATTAAAAAAACCCAGGTGCAAATTTCTTGCTGCTTAAAAGATCCAGGGTTAAAATGGATCTATGATAGTTTGTTTTTTAATTTGTTTTTTTAAGGTTATGCTAGTTAAGAAATGGTTCACTATCTCTTTTTTATTTCTCTTTCAAGGTTTTTCCATTTATTTTACGAGTGTCACACACACATGTGACACATCTATTCCAACCTGGGCTGTAAGAGCACTTCACTTCTCCTGGTTCAAACATAAAAATAAGTAAAGTTTCTTTTTAACTCCTACATGAAAGAAAAGGTGGTGTCTCACTCCCAAACCCTAATTCTCACTTATTTAAGTCACCCAAGCCATCACTTGATTCATTTTCACCATCAGCTTATAGTGGCAGTGTACCAAGGAGTTTGAATACTGATTTATGTGAACAGAAAGCTCTCAGAGACAGAAAAGAGTGGGCAGTAGCAATTTTCTAAGTGCATTCAAGTCCCAACATTCCACAAAGTAAATAGTAAAGAAATTTTCTGCTGTCAAATCTTGTTTCATCTCATATTGTTTTTATCTATTTTGATATTTTTCATATATCTAATATTACGGGACCTTGATGTTACCTGAAATTTTGGGGATGCCCACACATTCCCAAGATGTGTCTCCATGTTCCTTTGTCCCCACGACTCGGAATCTTGGTGGAACATGGAAAAATACTAAACATAAAATGTGCACAATCTGCAGCACATGATATATCCGATTTTGTTTAAAAGTTACTGTCATGCCTGAGCATATCTATCACAAAATTTAAATATTCAGAAGTTACATTTTGTACTTGTAGCATGCAGTAGTCTCATTGCAAATTGGTGTTGGCTCTTGTGTTCTGTAGAAGTGATAGGAGTTATTGTAAATCATTTGATGTAAATGTTCTTTATTCTCAGTCCAGAAATTTGTTGTTGAGCCTGGTTATGGCATCATTTTATCATAATGTGACATTCTGGAATGTTGTGCTGGTGATGAAATTTGTTATTTGATATTTAAGTTTTAAGTGGAGAAGCTTTTTGTGTAGGATTCATTTGTTCGAGCAAAGAAATGGGTTCAGGAACTTCAAAAACAAGGTAAGTTCTTTCATAGCTGCAGATGTTTTCAATAAGTTTGCAGTCTAGATTCTTGTATAATTCTTCAGTTTTTAAATATTCAGCAGGTACTCAATATGCACTGAGATATATATTTCGATTGTCAGTTCAATAAGGATTTGGGTTGTATCTAAGGTGTGAACATAATCTGCAGGTAATCCAAACATGGTGATGGCACTTGCAGGAAACAAGTCTGACATGATAGAGAAGAGCAAGGTTTCACCAGAGGTATTGCTATTTCTTTTCATGTCACGTGTAATTATAAATGTAATTATTTATATGAATTTGCTTTTATTGGCATATATTGCTATTTCTTTTCATGTCATGTGTAATTATAAATGTAATTATTTATATGAATTTGCTTTTATTGGCATATATGTGTGGTATCAAATTTCTAATGACATAGTTAAATTGTCTTGCCACTCTTCTGATTCGATAAAGGTCTCCAGGGTGCATGTCAGTTGAGTAATTTTGTAGTAGCTTCACTTGTTGGACATTAATAAAATTATCTTATCTTATTGCCAACACTTCACCAATGAAAACACTAGGATGGGATTGGATAACCTACACAGACATTCTGGCTTAACTAATTGTGAAAACACTAGGATGGGATTGGATAACCTACACAGACATTCTGGCTTAACTAATTGTGAATCCGAAGGGATCTGGTTAATATGTGTTAGAAAGTGGATGTTAATATATTGACCTGGGATTTGTATCCCAAAGCTTGCTTCTGAATTGGCAAAGGATTAAGCATGCATATTGTCTTGTGAAGAGTTTGAATATGGGGTAAATATTTTTTTTCCTTGGAATACAATTTGTCCCACCCTCAAGCCAGTAAGGAAGAATGAGATTACTGGTACCTTGCCAGTTCCATCAACAATTGGCTCACAAAGAGCTCCAATCAACAATCAGCTTATGAAGTGCACACTGCAAACATGTCACAAGTGGGATTTGAACCTGGTGGATGTAAAACTTTTAATACCCAGCCAAACTATGATAACCCAGCCAATAGATAACAACCCAGAAATTAAATTCAGTTTAGAAATTTAAATCAGATCTATGCTAAGATTATACTAGCTGAGTATACATGCATGCACAGCGGAAATATTAAGAAAAACACACACAATGACACAGTAGGTACCCTGGAAACCCCAGTGTGGGGAAAACCAGATAAGAGGGAAGCTTCATTGGGCTTTCAGAGAGAAGTTACAGCAGCATAAATGTGTCACAGAAATTTCTTACAGTACAGAGAAGAGTTTCCACAATTCTGGACCAGCAAACTAAGTGCTGTTCAATCCAGTTTTTTCCAACCTGTACAGCCTCCTTCTGCTGTCCTGTACGACATGGAATGGCCACTTCTGTTGCTTTACAAATCAGGTGAGTACAGCCCTAACCTGCTGCTATGGAAAACCTCTGATGCGGCCTCTGTTCTCAGCCCAATAAACTCAGAACTTTGCTGTCCTGTTGCTGTTGATAATAGTGCTGAAGCTGTCCTCTCCGTGCTGCACAATATGGCCTCTTGTGGCTGCCCTAGCTCAGCGCCAGAACGCACCCTCTTCAACAGCTCCCTCCTTCACTTCTCTCTGCCCAGCTCCCTCTCCTCTCTTACTCATTCAAAATGACTGAATGAGCAGCCCAACACCCTTAGCCACCCTATACCCCAGCCCCCTCCTTGTTTCCTTGGGATCAGCGCCTAGCAAAAGATCCAAGGGTCCAGATTGAGGCGCCTCCTCTCTCTAGATCCCATACAGCACTTAGGGGTTCACTG
>ML781241.1:241555-251803 GCA_009831015.1 Picea engelmannii
GAGAAGTATTTTGCTCCCCTCAACTCGTCGATCCTCATAATTGGGTACTTGTTCTTTATGGTCTTCTTGTTAAGAGCTCAGTAATCAATACACATTCTCAAGGTGTCGTCCTTCTTCTTGACCAATACTACTGAAGAAGCAAATGGACTAGAGCTAGGTCTAATGTGAACCATCTTGAGCAACTCCCTGATAGTTTTCTCAATCTCGTCTTTGTAAGTTTTGGGATGCTGGTAGGGGTTGGTTATGACGGCTTGGACCCCTTATTCTGATTCTATCACATGCTCAAATCCTCTATCTGGAGGTACCCCTAGAGGAATGTCACCAAAAACCCTTTGATGTTAAAGAAGCAATACCTGAAGATTGTCTAGATGTTGTCGAGGATGATCTAGTGGCTCACTGTCAAAAATATAGCACTCAACTGCCCACTCTATATCTCCATGCCGCATCATTGCCTCCATGCTGTGTGATGACACTATCTTAGGCAGATACTAGTGCATTTCTCGTAAGACTACCTTTTTGCCATCCGGACCCATGAATTCCATTTCCATAGTCCTCTGATCAGTAGTGTATTTCCCAATGGAGTATAGCAATTGAACACCGAGCACCACATTAGTGTCCGACACATCCACTACAAAGAAATCATCTGTCAACGTATAATTCCCCATGGTTATTTTCAACTTGGGAATCCATCTAGTGCACTCCATCTGATAGCCACCAGGTATAATCACTGTGAATCCCTCAAACTCCTCCGTCAGAATCTCTTGTCTATCCACCAAAGCTGCATCTATAAAGTTGTGGGATGCCCCACTATCAATCAACACTGTAACCTTGTGCCCTCGTAGGACTCCTCCAACTCTAAATGTGTGGTATCTAGGAAGTCTCGACATGGATTCCATATCATGTCCCTTAGCCCCAGCTTGTGATGTCTCCTCACCTAATGTCTAGTGGCCCTGTTCTTGTTCCTGCTGCTCATCCTCGTCATCACTATCAGGCAATGTCCCCAAATAGACTAAATTCCGCTAGCAGAAATTCAGGGAGAATGTCTCCCTTATGACTCCTAAGCGGATGGGGACATTACAACATTAGACCCAAGTCCTTCATCTCAAACTCAACAACAAGATATCTCTTGCAATCCGCTATGAGCTTCTCTGATCTTGTCAGAAACAAGTCATCCACGTAATACAAGAATGAGTGGCTCCCCCTTAACCAAGATTTATTAGAGGTTGGAGTCAGCCTCATTCTTGGTGAAGCCCATCCCAAGCAAATAATTGTCGATCCTGCTGTACCAAGCACGTGGTGCCTGCTTGAACCCATATAGCGCTCTCCTCAACCTGCAAACATGAGATGCCCGACTGTGCACCTCAAACCCCTCTGGCTGCTCTATGTATATCTCCTTCTCTATCACTCCATTAAGAAACGTTGTCTTGACATCCATTTGGTGGATCTGCCATCCCAACTCAGCTGCAATGGATATCACGGCCCTGGTAGAAGAATATCTTACCACGGGTGAAAATGTCTCATTGAAATCAATGCCTTCCTTCTGTGAGAATTCCTTAGCCACAAAGCGGGCTTTGAACTTGTCCACACTCCCATCAACCGCATGTTTGATCTTATAGATCCATCTAGAGCCAACCACTGATTTCCCCTCTGGTCGAGGCACAACCTCCCACACATTGTTCTTCATGATGGAGTACTCCTCCATCATGGCCTCTCTCCACACCTGTTGCACATATGCCTCCTGAAAACTCTAAGGCTCGGCTTCGATCAACTCGCTCATAAGAGCCACGTAACTGGAAAACCTCTATGGCGCCATGTTCATCCTAATTGATGTTTGGGGAGGCTCTACCTACTCCTGAGCCTCTCTCAATGTGCGCTTAGCCCACTTTGGCCTCCACCTACTAGAGGACTCGACCATAGTAAATTGAGTATCCCACTGCTCCTCATTTTGCTCACGCTGCACACCCTGCTCACTCTGCTGCTGCTCAACTTGTAGAAAAGTCTGGGGACATGTAGTCTGTAATGGTTGTCTAGCCTCCTCCTTAGGAGCACTCTGCTCTTGACTCTACTCATGACACTGCTCATCAATTGGCATCTGTTCGCAAGACTTCCTGTAAGCCCTATCCTCCTCAAATCTCACGTCCCTCCTAACCACTGTCCTCCTGAGTGCAGGAATGTAAACCCTGTAGGCCTTGAAGGTCTCTTTGTAGCCAACAAGGATGCCCTTCTTTGTAGTGGGCTCGAGCTTGGTCCTCCTCTCTGTCGACACATGGCAGTAGACCAAACATCCAAAGATGCGTATGTGACTGACCTCTAGTCTCTTCCCCGTGAAGGCCTCCTCGGGGGTCATCCTCCCCAATACCTTATGCGGACTCCTGTTCTGCAGATAGACTGTAGTGTTGCATGTCTCGGCCCATAGAAATATGGGCAAGTCCTGATCATGCAACATTGCCTTTGCTACCCCAACTATCGATTGTTTTTCCCCTCTGAGACTCCATTCTGTTGCGGGTTATACGACACATTCCACTCCCTCTTAATCCCGGAATCTACACAAAACTCCTTGAAGGCACTCAAGGTATACTCGCCTCCATTGTCTGCACCTTGATCTTTCTGCTTGTTTGGTTCTCCACAAGAGCTTTGAACTCTTGGAACCGGTTGAAGACCTCATCCTTGGTCTTCGTAAAGTAGATCTAGGTCTTCTTGGAATGATTGTCAATAAAGGAGATATAGTAGTTGAAACCTCCAATAGACATTGTTGACATGGGCCCATAGACATTCGAATGGATCAAGTCCAAAATCCCTTTGGACCTGCTTTCACTGCTAGGAAAGGCTGTCTTGGCGTACTTTCCCAAAGCACACCCCTTGAACACATTGTGCTGATCAGAACTGAACTCTGGAAGCCCAGTCGCAGCCTCCCTGAGCACCTTAAGTGCTCCATGATGTAGATGAGCCATTTTCCTATGCCAAAGCTCCCTCAAATCTTTGCCACTGCTGCTGCTACTAACCAATGCACAGGCTGGTTCAAACTGCAGCTTGTACAGTTTGTCCTTCCTCACTCCTGAGTCCCAACACTTTCCCCATGCTAGCGTTGGAGCCCCTTGGATGTGTTAGTGTCAGAAGTCACCCCTGGATTGCAGCAGGAGCAGAGCCCAACGCCTATCAGTTTATGTCACGATTTGTTTATAAAAGGGGGGATCAAATGGAAGCTAACTCCAAACAACATTGTTCTAACTCCGAAACTAGGTCAGGTATGCATGAGCGGGTGAGGTCTTAATCAGACTTCAGACAGTGAGTTGTAGTAAGGGTGAGTAGGGGGAAGACTTGTATCAGAGAGATGCAAAGGTCTGTCTTAAACATCCGGTTTCTAACAGACTCTAGGAGAAGGCGTCGAAACGCAAGATCTTCTTACATTCAAACGCAAAAAATCAGAGAATACAATAATGCGACAATAAATCCTTTATCATAACATAATTGCAATGATTCGCACGAATCAGTTGTTCACGAACTCTCTCAGTATGAGATGAAAATTTAGATGGAGTAAGAAAGACTGTCTGTCATAAAACAAGAAATCTCACATACAGATGCATAACCAAAAAGCTAGAATATCTATTAAAACTTTACAGTCCGGTGCTTCGCTCTACCATCGATACTTAATAAAATACAAAGACTGAGTCTATATACTCAGGAAATTCGCCTAACAGTGGCGTGCTCAGTCACCCAAGGCTTGGTGTCCCTTTAGCCGAATTTGGACAGATATTCCTCGTCAGACGCCACCTTAACTGCGCATGGCTCCTGCAGGGGGAGTAGCTGAGCCAGTAAATGCCGAGTTAGCGTGTGCAGACCTCCTCCGGCTAGTTGAGAACTCGGCATGACTTCTCTGGAAAAATTGGTACACAGGACCTTCTCGAACAGACTGCTTGCCAGGCCCTCCATACTTCGCACTTAATGAATGAGGAGATGTTTCAACCACCCCTTCTCGTCTTCATTTACTCCAAGCGTAGACCAGGATCGAGGTCGGGTCCGATGGCAACTGGAGGTCGTGACCGGCCTCTCTGCGACTAAAACCCGACGCTTTTGGCCCCTTTTGCGCAGCTCTTTTCTTTCCCAAGTGACCACGGGCTGTGACCCTGTGCTTATTCCCAAGGCGCTTTCGGCGTTCGCGAATGGGAAGGAGCTAATTCTTACTTCTTGAAATCGCAATGAGCGAAACGTCGAGACGGCTTAATCTGATGCCGTGCGTCCCTCTAGATCCGACGGTTCTGAACTCTCCTGATGATGTTGTGGGCCCGGGCCTTGGACACTCTCGTCACTTCGCGCATCGGAGATATGAGGGAGCCGCTTCTTGCGCTTCGAAATCGCGATGGGCAAAAAGGCGGGGAGCCTAATCGCGCACCAGGTGTCCCCTTTAGATGGACGGTTGAGACTGCTCCTCGATATTGTGGGCCCGCCTTTGGGCGCTTTCGACGCTTTGAGGTTCGGGGTTTCGAGATGTACAAGGACATAAAACCTTCACCCTTTGAACTCGCGACTGTTGAAAAGTCGACGCGACTAGATCTCACGCCACGCGTCCTTTGGATGGACGGCTACTATTCTTCCCTGCATACAATATGGGCGCGATCTATTTGCGCTAATTTCGGCGCAGCTTTGCTACCTGCGATTTCCCGCCAACCGTTGATCTGCTTGTATGGATGGATCCGGACCGCTGACACTATAATTTTGCCCGCTCGCTTGATTTTTAAGTCCGAAAAGGACTTCTTCTATGCGCTGCGCTTGGGCGCTCCTCGTGCAACCTGCAGACCTGGATATCCCGGTGCCGAAGACAAGTAATGTTGCTAACAGGATGTATGGGCACTCTTCCATCTTGGAAAGTGACCTCATATCCCTTATATTCTAAGGCTGAAACAGTAATCAGATTTTTTGTTAAACCAGGAACAAACAACACATCATTAATTGACAAAGGCTTACCGGACTCCCTTTGAAACCTCACGGTTCCTTTGCCTGCTGGCATGTACTTGGCATTATCTCCAAGTATAATGTTGAAGTTGGCATTGTACTCCTTCAGGTTGCTGAAGTACTCACGCACCCCTATCATGTGGCATGAAGCACCACTGTCAATGTACCATGTACCAGTGACCATGGAGGTGGTGGATAGGCATGCTTAGAGTGAAAATTAATCTTCAAATTTGGCTGCAAATGCATCTATATCAGCTGCAACAACCATTTGCTTCTTGGGTTTTCCCTTCTTCCTGTTGGGACATTGGCTGGCAAAATGCCCAAGCTGATGGCAAGCAAAGCACTTGACCTTGCTAGTGTTAAACTTCTTCTTGCTGCCCTATCTTGAAGAAGTTCCTTCAGCTGAAATCTTCTTTCTCTTCCCTTTGCCCTTTGCTGCCAAGGCAAGGCTGTCTTCATCTTCAGATTTCTTTTTCTGCTCTCCACGTTGAGACCCCTCCCGGATCTTTTCCTGTGTGAAATCGTCCCACAGCCTCTCCCAAGTAGGCATCTTCTCTCTGCCCACCACACACTTGACAAATACATCCCACTGTTGCCAAAACCATTCGAGACAATATGTATCAGCTCTTCTTTAGGAATGATATCCTCTACTGCTGCTAGTTCATCTCTGACTTGTCTGAGCCTAGTGAGGTAGGAAGTCACACCTTCACCCCTTGCCATCTTGGTGGCATGTAATTTGTCCCTTAGAGCCATCTTCTGATTCTGGTTGTCACTTTGATGCAACTTGGTCAGAGCATCCCACATTTCCTTGGCTGTTTTCTTCTCAGCCAGATGTGGAATAAGATGGTCTTTGACACCATCCAACAAAATCCTCTTTGCCCTGGATTCTTTTACCTCATGGAGGTCCAAGGCAATAGGATCATGGACTGGTACAGGAACTACAGTGCTGACATAAGACCACAGCTTGTTCTCCTTGAGCACAGTTGTGATCCTGACCTTCCACTGAAGATAGTTTGAGGCTCCCTCAAGCCTATCCTTATACCCCACGCTAGTAGTCAAGAAAACTCTGATTTTGGGCTGCTGGAACTTCAGAAAATCTGCAGAAAATTGCTGAGACTTGAACCTGTGACCCGTGTGCTAATCAGAGGCACAACTCTGATACCATGTAAAACTTTTAATATCCAGCCAAACTATGATAACCCAGCCAATAGATAACAACCCAGAAATTAAATTCAGTTCCGAAATTTAAATCAGATCTATGCTAAGATTATACTAGCTGAGTATACATGCATGCACAGCGGAAATATTAAGACAAACACACACAATGACACAGTAGGTACCCTGGAAACCCCAGTGTGGGGAAAACCAGCTAAGAGGGGAGCTTTATTGGGCTTCCAGAGAGAAGTTACAGCAGCATAAATGTGTCACAGAAACTTTGTACAGTACAGAGAAGAATTTCCACAATTCTGGACCTGCAAACTAAGTGCTGTTCAGCCCAGTTTCTTCCAGCCAGTATGGTCTCCTGCTGTCCTGTACGGCCTAGAATAGCCACTTCTGTTGCTGTACAAATCAGGTGAGTACAGCCCTAACCTGCTGCTCTAGAAAACCTCTGATGCTACCTCTGTTGTCAGCCCAATAAACTCAGAACTTTGCTGTCCTGTTGCTGCTGATAATAGTGCTGAAGCTGTCCTCTCCGTGCTGCACAATATGGCCTCTTGTGGCTGCCCTAGCTCAGCTCTAGAACACATCCTTTTCAATAGCTCCTTCCTTCACTTCTCTCTGCCCAGCTTCCTCTCCTCTTTTACTCATTCAAAATGACTGAATGAGCAGCCCAACACCCTCAGCCACCCTATACTCCAGCCCCCTCCTTGCTGCCTTGGGATCAGCGCCTAGCAAAAGATCCAAGGGCCCAGATTGAGGTGCCTCCTCTCTCTGGATCCCACACAACACTTAGGGGTTCACTGCTCAAGGCAGGGCCCCACTCAGCACTACGGCTGAGCGCGCCCCCTTGATAGGGCCCCACAATCCACTAATTAGCAGACTTTAGGCTGAAGTTTCCTAAGTAAAACTTAGGCTAAATTTTAAGGCTGATATGGGTCAACTTAAGTTCCCACGCATGCCTTTGGGCACTAGGCATGTGGGAACACCTTCTGCTGCTACAGGAAAAAATTAACAGTGGAGAGGATAACATTCCTTCTCTCAACCACCCAAGCTAGACCCAATTGAAATATGGGGTTAAAAACATGTGAAAGAATTGAATAATTTTAATCCAGTAGCACATTGCCAATATTATATGAAGAGACATACCATAGTGGGATTGGATACCCATCAATACCTACATACACACTGATCTATATGTGAATTATTCATGAAGCTAGAGAGATTCACTTGACAAGCAAAACCATAGTTACCAGGTTTGGCCAGACCTGGCTCAGTTTTGGTGGGACCCCGTACCTTTTGGACCAGATGAAATTGTCCAGACTGAATCTCCGAACTTTTCCTAAAAAACACAAGAAAAAAACTAAGAAAATTGATTTAAAAGTCATAGAAAATACTTTTTAGAATAACTATTTTTGTGTATGTTTATGTATTTTTCTGTGATTATTTGTATGTATAATTTACATTCTGAACTTCCAAACATTTTTTGAAATCCTGAACATTTCTTAATCTCCCCCCTCCTGAACCTACCGAACTTTTAGAACCTGGCAAGTTGTACCTATGAGCAAAACCATGAAGTGATGTTAGTAATAGTACTGGAAAGAGGGAGATCACTAATTTATCAAACTCATGGATTTGCATGCTGAGGCCTCAAGATGGATCACCAGTCTAGGTGTATTGGATTGAAACTTTGGAGCTAGGGATAAAACTCTCCAGCCAACTGCTCTAGCTACATTTAAAAGTATACCTTTTTTCTTCCTCTGAATTCAAGGAATAGAAATCTTTAATTGAGTGGAAACAATAAAACCAAGTTATTAGTAAAGAGTGTATTATTGCGATGAAAAACTACTGTATCTGTCATTTATGGTGCGGATCATAGTCACAAACTATTCCTCAATTATAAAAAAAGTCAGTAGTTTCTGTTTGTTTGGTTGTCTTTGCATTAAAGCACCATATTAATGCCAAGTCAAAGTCTTGAATGCAAGGGCAAAAGATAATTTATTCATTCAGTTCGTTAAAGTTTATTCCCAACTTCATTATTTTTGTATAGTCATTTTATTGTGCAAAATGGAATGTTGTTAGCTTCACTATGTTATTCTGTGTCAGATGTTTAAAAGGGGACTTGCATATTTTTTCTAATTGTGAATAACTTTGCACCTTATTGGAAAGAGCTTCCATGCATAACTAAATCACAGAAAGGACATTCATATAATATTGAAGGATTGACTTTAAACTGGAAGATTGCCTGTATTAATTAAGGAAATTGGATCAGTTGTCACCTGCATGAAACTATGGAATTGGTTTTTTATTTCTAACCAAAATTCTGACAGATATCTTTCATTTTCAGAGTAGACATAAAACAATTTATTTAATGCAGAACCCAATAAATAATGAAAGAAAGGCTTAACATATGAAAGGAAAGTAAAATCATATTTGTGTCCACAATTAGCCAGAAGGGATCAGTGGCACTGGTTAGTAGTAGTACAATAATAATCATGTTTAGTTCCAAGTGCTAGGAAGCTTATAATTTCATACAAACAGACATAGTCCTCCATAGGGGTGAATTTAAGAAATCACTCGTCTGAAGAGAGTATAAATGGTCAGTGAATATTCATGATCTTAGAAATAAAGAAGTTTCAATACAGGGGTGACTGCTGCAAATCTTTCCTAATCTAAGGTGAATTTATGTTTTTCCTTTTTCAGAAATTTGGCCAATTTATGAAAATTAGCTCCCAATGTGTTTCCTGGCCATCAGGATGAATTGCTGCTAGCAGATTTGAATGGGTTGGAAGTAATAGCATTGACAAGAGTTCTATTTAGGAAATGATGGCTACAAATTACAGTGCAAGAATGCTAAAAGAAATTTGAAGATGATATTTAAATCCCCACATTAATGGATGGCATCCCTAGTAAACCCGTTGGCATAGACTAGTGTGCCTAACACAGGGGCATTCAAACTGGGCACACCTACTGGCACAAAACTAGTCAAATACCCAGCAATATTGGCAGCAACCGGTTGAACTAACCCCATGGGCCTAGCAGAGAACAATATTACAAATAGAAGGATCACTATCAGGCATACGAGCTAATTAGGTGTTTTCAAGTTTTGAACCTGTTGTAATTTGTAGTTTCAAGGGTATAGGTATTGTTTAATTATAATATAACTAGTGTCAAGCTAATGAATACTTTGCCTTCCAATGTGTTTTAATTGTATCTGATCTTTCATGGTGAGATCTTCAGACTCTAGAGTGAAGAAATTATCAGTCCATTTTTAATTTTTTTAATGAATCATCCAATATTTAGCTTACTATTTTGTCTTTGATGGCCTTCAATTTAGCTAGATTGTTTGTTCTTTTCGGCCTTCACGGCAATGAATAAGCTACCATATTTAATTTATGTGCATTTTTAAGAACTCAATTCTATTTCCAGTAGCAGTGAGATTAATGTTTAGCTATTTCTTAGGCTATATGAGAATCTATTAGTAGACAGAACTTGACTATTGAATTAATTTTTTTCTGCAGGAAGCAAAAGTGTATGCTCAAGAAAATGGGCTATTTTTCATGGAAACCTCAGCCAAGACTGCACAGAATGTGAATGAACTATTCTATGAAATAGGTTAGTTTCTGTTTTCTTGCTTAAATGCGATGCTGATTTTTATTTCTATAACTACTTGAGTTCTCTTCTTTCTAGCAAAAGCCTGCATCTGCATGTTAGTGTTATGGTGGTAATCTTGTCTTGGTGACACTGGTGACCATCTAGTGGCTGTTATGTGGTCCTGTTGGGTTATGTTGGTGCCTGGTTCATGTTAGTGTTTCTTCCTATTTTGGTTATTATTTATGCATAGCTGATCTAGGGTTATCTTTCACACCCAACACCTATATATATTAGGCGCCTCAGCCTCATTTATTATATCAGGCAGAATGTGCGTCATGTAATTATTTGTACTCATCTTGTGTACTATTGTGGGTTATGAGTTACATTAAACATTAAGGGCACCATTTGTATCTGTTCATATCTCTTTGTTCTTGGGTTTACTCTTTACTATTATGTGTGCATATTAAATTTAGATTCACGACTCTATTAACAAAAAGGTAGTCATCAAGGATGAATACTTCACTCCTGTGAGGTCAACATGGCAGT
>ML781241.1:264190-288085 GCA_009831015.1 Picea engelmannii
GGGCCATATTTAATTACCTAGTGGGATTTATTTAATTAACTTAGTGGACCTAGTCCACATTACATTGAATGACCATCGTGCATATCCTATTATTAAATCTAGTGGGCCCTTAGGCCCTTATTAAATCACTAGGGAGATCCCACCATTCCACCCCCCTTGGAAAAGTATTTCCCTCAACACTTACACTCATTGGGTACATCCATAAGCAAAGGTTGCATAATTAGGTGCTACTCTCAATGCTTATAATGAATTGGGCCAAGAAGTCCTTCCATAAGCCAAGGTCCCATGTAAGAGTGCTCACATTGACTCATCATTGTTGACACATGAAATTGATGAATGGTTGAGTGCTTTGTTGAAGATGCTCATTATAGTCATATGGATTGAAATATCATTTCACTTTGATACTATGATCATCCTTCAAAAATATCATCCATATAACAAAATTCGATTGTGGATCTAGAGGTAACACTGTGGCTTGAAGAGATTCAAATTGAAATTTATTAATCACAACTTGTGCACGACTTCCCTCAATGATGTGCACTTTATATGGATGAGTATGTTTGACAAAGACAAGCTGGAAGTTGTCTTTACATAATTGAAAAATGTCAATATACCATTCACAATAATCCTCCACTAAATTGCATGAGTCAAATATTTCTCTTTAATAGTCCCCATCAATGATAATGCTAACATATGCCTCATGAATATTTTTACATAGTTCCATCATTTGGTTTCCTTCCTCAAATTTTCTCAACATGGCCATCCTTTCATTAGGGTTTGAACGTTGCAAATTTAAAATGGTTGTAACTTCCTCAATATTCCTTAGAATTGCTATTATGCCCCCATTTTGAAAATGGCATGACCACTTTGCTTTTAAGTGGTATTGGTGCAAGTGCAATCTATAGTTCATAAACAAAAAGATAATTGCGCCACATGATTTTTTCATGACCACAACTTGAAAGAGTTGTAACTTCTAAGATAATTCTCAGAATCTATATTATAACCCCAATTTGGAAATGGCACGACCACTTTGCTTTTGATGGCATTGATGCAACTACAATCTAGTTCCTAGAAAAAAAGAAAATTACCACTAAGAGATGACAATTAAAATTGGTTATAACTCTTGTAATATTTTTCAAAATCACTATTATAAACCCAATATGTAAATGACACCACCACTCTACTTCAAATGGAGTTGGTGCCATTCCAATTTGGTTAATAGTTCGAGAGAAAAAATTGCCACAAGAAAATTTGTGAAAAAGAAAACAAAGTTACTTCCCCTTTACCCTAGAAATTCCTATGATACCACTTGTTATGATCCTCATAGCTTAAGATGAATAACTAAACATATATCCATGAAAATGATACAAATGCTCAATACTTCATTACGTTATAAAACCCTTAAGGTAGGGTAACACCATACGATAATTGTTATGGAAGGACACACTCCACATCCCTTGGGAGAAATATTACAATAACAATTCTCTTTGTAAGCCATAAGGAGTAATCCATCCTTATTTATAACGACCCAACAAATCCTAATCATAACCACTAATGGCCCCTACATTAATCATTGGACCATGTTACATTTATTAAATTCTAACCACTGTTTTGGATTGTATAGAGAACGAAATGAAAGGAAGGAATACAAATAGAAACACACACACAAAAATGTTGAAGAGAGAACAATAATACAATGAAACCCAAATTCTATTAATGAATGAAATAAGAAAAGATTGTAAAATGCGAAGTAATACAAACTAGCTAGAATGGTGGTAGCTTATCTTCGAAGAGAGAGATGTTGGCCACTCCCATTTGCATAATACATTACAAGAGGCCAAAATAACCTTTTTAACATGAAGTACCTAAGAGGAAAAACCCCTAACCCTAGGAGATGAAAAACCAAAAGGATTGCAGGCCCTAAGGTGGCTAGTTGATATGTCAACTTCTCGGGGCATAAATTTTGCATACAATCTCCATTTTGGAGCACAATAACTCATTTTAAATATATAACCAAGAAGCACAATTGTTGGTAGGCTTGGGCAGGCCATGTTTGTTGTAAGCCCCCAAATGGACAAAAAACATCGTTTAATGCCTCAAAAAGGCCCTAGAAGTTTAGGACTTGAAAAACTGTAAATAAAAAACCACCAATATGGAGATATGCGTTTAGTCAGTGGAATAGGTGGGTGGCCACTAATGTCCACCTATATTAGTCCTACCCCCTTAGGAGTCATTGGTCCTCATTGCATCAAGTTCCCTCATCAGATGGATAAACATTTGTTGGATTTGAGCCATGGTGAGCCACTTGCCCTGGTGAAGAAGCTGTCCTACTTTGAAAACTCGATAGAGTTGTATGTTATGCCCAAGTTTTGTTGAAGATGAGGATGCCATCCAAATATAGAACCACAAAATATTTTGTGAATGACCACACAATGTCATCCATTTGTTACGTTTTAAGCTATTATTAGGTTTCTTTTCAATTTACTAGATAGCCATAGCATAGATAGGATCACTGAGAGAAATACAATCACACGATACACATCATTTATCTTGGGAAACCCTCATGGGGGAGAAAACCCAACAAAGACTTCCTTAATATAGATAGCCAATACAATGCCAAGACAATAAACCAAAACACTAGAGAATATCCAACACTGAGCAATGCATCTCTCTCTTCCTTCTTCTCCCAACTGCAGCTACCAAACTTGTGCATTGGATGATCGAATGAGTGAGTGAGATAATGAGGCACTAGCTTCCTTTATTTATACAAAATGGTAGGTGATGAAAAGGTGTCTCTTCACTGGGCAGGGCCGACTTGTCTTCTTAGTGGTTAAAACCACTTTAATTAGCTTGGGGGGCGACTTCTTAATTTGCATATTATATTTAGGGCTTGACCAATCCACAAAAGGGGATTTGGTCAATTACAATGCTTGACATGATCAATCCGCAAAAGGGGATTGATCTAATGAATAATAACTCAATAATAAATAGAATACTCTTTGCAGTTACAATATTTCAACACCCCCCCTTAATAAGAAGGGTATTCTACAACATCATCACGAGAGAGAGAGGGAAACAACATTAACATCATCTGAAACACTGACATGCATATCTATAAATAATCATAAGTTTTTCTCATCATTAATATCGTCATCCACAATAGGGATATGGAATGGCATCATCATCATCTGCATCAACATGGATTAGTATAACACTAATACACCATCATCATCAATAACATCACAAGGATGATACAACATCATCATCAACAACAATGTCACAACACAAAGGTTGGAGCATCATGAACATCAACACTAGGCTGGAAATCTTCAGCACGAAGCAGGCATCTCGACAACATCAACATGAAGCTGGCATCTCAACAACATCAACATGAAGATGGAAATATTCAACACGAGGTTGGCATCAAAACAACATCAACACGAAGATGGAAATATTCAGCATGAGGTCAACATCACAACAACATCAACATGAAGTTGGAAATCTTTAGCACAAGGCTGACATCACAACAACATCAGCACGAAGCTGGAAATATTCAACATGAGGATGGCATTGAGATCTTGTGGTACTCTGACAGATCCAAAGGATCTACCCAGGAATCAAGAGATTCCCTAGGATATAAAATCCGAACAAAGCTACCACTACTGACCAAAGCTATCATATACATGCACAAGTACTTTGACAGCCCGTCCTTACAGACCTTTGAGATATGTCCAGGGATGATTAGTCCCCTAGGATATAAAATCCTAAGTGAGCTACCTGCTATTGGTCAGGATACCATAGTATCATCAACACTACTCCCCCTTTCAAGGTAGGTCCTTTTGGACTATACCAAGCTTGTCTCGAAAGTTCTCAAACTTTACATGAGACAAAGTCTTGGTCAACACATTTGCAAACAGTTCATCTGTGCCAACATATTGGAGCTTTATACCTCCTCTTTGCATCATATCATGAATGAAGTGATATCAGATCTCTATGTGCTTCGAATCATCATGGAACACATCATTTTTATACAAATATGGTTATCACATAGGATCACGGTGGATTCCATCTCCAGATCAAATAGATCTGTTAACAACATCCTGAAGCCATATGGCTTCACAACCGGCAGAACATGCTGCAATATATTCCGCTTCTGCTGTGCTGAGAGAAATAATGGATTGCTTCCTACTCTGCCATGAAGTCATGGCTGACCCCAGACTGAAACAACATCATGAAGTGCTCTTTCTATCAGAAACACTTCCATCTCAATCTGAATCAGTATATCCATACAATTTGAAGTCATGATCTCTAGTATAATAGAGACCAAAATCCAATTTACCCTTAAGGTATCTCATCACATGTTTTGCATCTACAAGGTGAACACGTCTGGGCTCTACCAGATACTGACTCAAAAGTTGTTCACATCAAAACATATATCCGCTTTGTTATTCATCAGATACATTAACGAACCAATAATTTGTCTGTACAGAGTAGCATCAACCAATTATGACGAGGTATCTACCAGGAGCTTCAACTTCGTTTCCATGGGTGTGTGCATGGATTTACATTTCAACATGTCAAACCTCTTCATTATTTTAACTACATACTTCCCTTGGTTAAGGAATATCTTCTTTGTCCTCTTCCAAACTTCAAGACCTAAGAGATAATGCATTAGGTCTTCCATCAAACTCTGTAGTGAGCTTCTTCTACAATATGTGATGAGCCTTTCTTCATCTTGTCAAGAATATGTCATCTACATATAGTGGAAACAATGTAACTGACTCATCATTCATAACCTTGAAGTAAAGGTTAGAATCAACTTTACTCTTGGTAAAGCCCAAGCTCATCAAGAAACTACCAATTCTTCCATACCAAGCTCTAGGAGATTTCTTTAATACGTACAAAACTTCTTTCAACTGACAAACATGAGTTTTTCTATATTCAATCTTCAAATCATATTGTACCATCCTGGTACACTTACTTCAACTTCAACTTCAACTTAATGTGCATAATCATGTGCTAGCTTTATGTGTTTTTTGCAAAGCACTATCTGTCTCACTGCCTAAGAGTATGTCCTCTCCTCTTTCTGTAACTGTTCTTTTGGAAGTGGAACTCTGCACCTACAGTTGCTCTGAAGTTGGGAATGGCTGCTTCATTCTCACTATGACTGCTGAAATATGAGAGTAACTCCTCTACTTCATCACGACAACAACTTCATCTGAAATTAAGAGTGGTTCAATAACTGATACTGAAGGTAGCTCTTCTTCTTTCGTGGAGGTAACTCTATCTTTTATTGTAGTCATGTAATGGAGGTAGCTGGGAGAATCCTCTTGACACACATCAATATTTGTACATTTGCAACATGCTTGATCTCTTAGATCAAACTTGGAAGTTAATACTGACTTCTCTTCTAGTCTCATGGAAAAATCCATATCATAGTCTTTTTGACTGACTTCCTTCTCTGTCACTGAAACAAGGAAATCTTTTGAGGAGATTTCATATCTCCTAGAAGTTTGTGAAGTTGCGATCTAGTCTTCTCATGGCATCCGTCTCCTAGTTCTGGAAGTTGTCTCTTCATCTGATCCTTTATGAGATCAGACTTACTCTTGATTTCTTCTGAGTATACAAGGACTTCATCATATCTTATGGGGTATACTTGGTGTTGAATACCATGTCTAAATATGAAAGGCTGAGTCAGACTTCAAACAAGTTCTGCTTCCTGTCAAGGTGGCTTCATTATCCTTTTGCCAAGTCTTCTGTGAGTTTTTGTTTGGTCATCTTTAGAGACTTTGGTAAATGATTACATTAAGCATTTCTCTCAATGTGCTCACATGCTACCAAGGATAATACTTTTCAAATACTGCTTCCTCAACTATAGTGTTTACTTGTAATGGGGTATTTATCAACTTGTCATATGCAACTTTGAATCTTATCAACTTAATTAATCAAACCTGGAACCTGGAGTCTTGTCCTCAAGAATGAGTATGTTGCTTTTCTTTCAAGTCTCCTTCACTCAAGATGACAAGTGATTTCTTCAACTTGTCTTATGTACTAAGACAATATGTTATCTTAACAGAAGGTTGGGTTAGAGGACAAACTCTATGATCTCAACTTTAGTCAATCTAATACTTTGACTTTAATTTTGACCAAAGGTTAGTATGATGGTCATAGTTTCAATATGCAACCTATATAAAAATAATGTCATAACAAATAGATGCATATCAAAATAATCAAACTTGGGTTGCATTATTCGTCTGAATGTGTTGGATCTGAGATCCTTTTGGATTTATGGCAAGAGATCCCTTCTCTTGCAAATACCCTTTAAAGATTAACAATTTAAACATATGTGAATACATAACTTTGATAGTATTTGCAGGGAGTGGCACCATCTGGTAGCAACGATAATAATTACCAACTCTTAAAAACTTCAAGGGTGACTACAACTGTTACTTCAACTGATACTGCAACTGCAATTGGTACTGCAACTGATTCTGAAACTGCAACTGCAACTTAGGGTTTTATGAGGAAACCCTAATTTTTCAAACTTCAATTTTTCAAATTCTAATCAAGGTACTAGGTGCTTTGGGTAGACGCGAGTTTGTTGGAGCTGTTAGATTTCAAAAATTTCAAGTTTTTCCCCCTGAAACTTGACCTGCGGAAATATGGACTGGTACTTCTTGTACTGGTTCTGGTTTCCTGGTTTTCTAGTACTTCTGGTTTTCTGGTACTTGTCAAAACTAGGGTTTGAATTTTTGGAGTATATGACCACTGAAAAGGTGTGTTTAAGGTGCCAAAGAGTTTCCTAGTCTAGGGCACACTTTTCTAGATGGTTTTTAGGATGATATTTCTCTTCAACAAAAGCCCTAATTTTCTTGTATGACAACAATGACGTTTTTCTTTATCCAGTGAAAGATACTCTCTTCAGTTTAGCTCTGAAACCATGTTAAGGTTTAAGATATTATTAGGTTTCTTTTCAATTTAATAGATTACCATAACATAGATAGGATCACTGAGAGAAACACAATCACAAGATACACAACATTTATCCTGGGAAACCCTCATGGGGGAGAAAACCCAACAAAGACTTCCTTAATATAGATAGCCAATACAATGCCAAGGCAATAAACCAAAACACTAGAGAATATCCAACACTGAGCAATGCACCTCTCTCTTCCTTCTTCTCCCAATTGCAGCTACCGAACTTGCGCACTGGATGATCGAATGAGTGAGTGAGATAATGAGACACTAGCTTCCTTTATTTATACAAACTGGCAGGTGTTGAAAAGGTGTCTCTTCACTGTGCAGGGCCGACTTGTCTTCTTAGTGGTTAAAACCACTTTAATTAGCTCGTGGGACGACTTCTTAATTTGCATATTATATTTAGGGTTTGGCCAATCCACAAAAGGGGATTTGGTCAATTACAATGCCCGGCATGATCAATCTGCAAAAGGGGATTGATATAATGAATAATAACTCAATAATAAATAGAATACTCTTTGAAGTTACAATATTTCGACACTCCCCCTTAACAAGAAGGGTATTCTACAACATCATCATGAGAGAGAGAGAGAGGGAAACAACATTAACAACATTTGGAACACTGACTGGCATATCTATAAATCATCAGAAGTTTTTCTCATCATTAATATCATCATCCACAACAGGGAGATGGAATGGCAGCATCATCATTTGCATCAACATGGATTAGTATAACACTAATACATCATCATCATCAATAACATCACAAGGATGATACACCATCATCAACAACAACAACATCACAACATGAAGGCTGGAGCATCATCAACATCAACACTAGGATGGAAATATTCAACATGAAGTTGGCATCTCAACAACATCAACACGAAGTTGGAAATCTTCAACACGAAGCTGACATCTCAACAACATCAACACGAAGATGGAAATCTTCAGCACGAGGCTGGCATCACAACAACATCAGGACGAAGCTGGAAATATTCAGTAGGAGGCTGGCATCATAACAACATCAACACGAAGCTGGAAAACTTCAGCACAAGGCTGGCATCACAACAACATCAACACGAAGCTGGAAATCTTCAGCATAAGGCTAACATCACAACAACATCAGCATGAAGCTGGAAATATTCAGCATGAGGATGGCATCAACATCTTGTGGTACTCTGACAGATCCAAACGATCTTCCCAAAATTCAAGAGATTCCCTAGGATATAAAATCCTAATGGAGATACCACTACTGACCAAAGCTAGCATATACATGCACAAGTACTCTGATGCCCATCCTTATGGACCTTCGAGATCTGTCCAGGGATGATTAGTCCCCTAGGACATAAAATCCTAACTGAGCTACCCGCTATTGGTCAAGATACCATAGTATCATCAACAATACTCCCCCTTTCGAGGGAGGTCCTTTCGGACTATACCAAGCTTGTCTAGAAAGTTCTCAAACTTTACACAAGACAGAGGCTTGGTCAACACATCTGCAAAGAGTTAATTTGTGCCAACATATTGGAGCTTTATACCCCCTCTCTGCATCATATCATGAATGAAGTGATATCAGATCTCTATGTGCTTCGACTCATCATGGAACACATCATTTTTATACAAATTTGGTTATCACATAGGATCACAGTGGCTTCCATCTCCAAATCAAATAGATCTGTTAACAACATCCTGAAGCCATATGGCTTCACAACTGGCAGAACATGGTGCAATATATTCCGCTTCTGCTGTACTGAGAGAAATACTGGATTGCTTTCTACTCTGCCATGAAGTCATGGTTGAACCTAGATTGAAACAACATCATGAAGTGATCTTTCTATCATAAACACTTCTAGCTCAATCTGAATCAGTATATCCATACAATTTGAAGTCATGATCTCTAGTATAACATAGACCAAAATCCAATGTATCCTTAAGGTATCTCATCACATGTTTTGTAGCTACAAGGTGAACACGTCTGGGCTCTACCAGATACTAACTCAAAAGGTCTTCACATCAAAACATATATCCGCTCTGCTATTCATCAGATACATTAACAAACCAACAATCTGTCTGTACAGAGTAGCATCAACCAATTATGATGAGGTATCTACCAGGAGCTTCAACTTCGTTTCCATGGGTGTGTGCATGGATTTACATTTCAACATGTCAAACCTCTTCATTATTATAACTACATAATTCCATTTGTTAAGGAATATCTTCTCTGTGCTTTGCCAAACTTCAAGACCTAAGAGATAATGCATTAGGTATTCCATCAAATTCTGTAGCGAGCTTCTTCTGCAATATGTGATGAGATTTTCTTCATCTTGTCAAGAATACATCATCTACATATAGTAGCAACAATATAACTGACACATCATTCATAACCTTGAAGTAAATGTTATAATCAAATTTACTCTTGGTAAAGCCCAAGCTCATCCAGAAACTGTCAATTCTTCCATGCCAAGCTCTAGGAGCTTTCTTCAATACGTACAAAGCTTCCTTCAATCGACAGACATGAGTTTTTCTATCTTCAATCTTCAAATCATATTGTAACATCCTGGTACACTTGCTTCAACTTCAACTTAATGTGCATAATCATGTGCTAGCTTTATGTGCTTTCTGCAAAGAACTATCTGTCTCACTGCCTGAGAGTATGTCCTCTCCTCTTTCTGCAATTGTTCTTCTGGAAGTGGGACTCTGCACCTATAGTTTCTTTGAAGTTGGGAATGGCTACTCCATTCTCACTATGTCTGCTGAAATATGAGAGTAACTCCTCTACTTTATCACGACAACAACTTCATCTGAAACTAAGAGTGGCTCAATATAATAATAATAATAATAATAATCTATTTTTAAGGTCACGACCAAGCCACACCAAATTGGTGTATGAGACCCCCTTGTTTGTGGGACAAGGGACCCCCTCCGCCCAACGATTTGACTGGTAAAGTCTACGAAGGTATACATACGCTACCCCCCTTTGGATTTGAACTTGTGACCTCTTGAGAGGAAACACATTTTCTTAACCATTAGGCCTACTCAGGCTATAGCTCTTCTTCTTTCATGGAGGTAACTCTATATTTTATTGTAATCATGTCTCCATGACCCAACTAATGTACTGCACCAACTGCCACTTAGTTTTAAATATGGGGATTTCTCCCCCTGCATCTCATACTTTATATGATTCATGGTTGTTCTGGTTGTCTTCATGAATACTATAACTATTTCATCAATTACTGGAGTAAGTATCTCATCAGAGTCTTCTCCCTCTTGTTGGGAGAATCCTCTAGACACACATCAGGATTTGTACATCTGCAACATGCTTGATCTGTTAGATCAATCTTGGAAGTTAATACTGACTTTTCTTCTAGTCTCATGGAAAAATCCATATCCTAGTCTTTCTGACTGGCTTCCTTCTCTGTCACTAAAACAAGGAAATATTTCGAGGAGATTTCATATCTCTTATAAGTTTCTGAAGCTGCAATCTAGTCTTCTCATGGCATCTGTCTCCCTGTCCTGGAAGTTGTCTCTTCATCTGATCCTTTATGAGATCAGGCTTACTCTTGATTTCTTCTGAGTCTACAAGGACTTCATCATCTCTTCTGGGGTATACTTGGTGTTGAATACAAATTCTAAATAGGAAAGGCTGAGTCAGACTTCAAACAAGTTCTTCTTCTCGTCAAGGTGGCTTCATTATCCTTTTACCAAGTCTTCCGTGAGTTCTTGTTTGGTCATCTTTAGAGCCTTTGGTAAATGATTACATTAAGCATTTATCTCAATATGCTCACATGCTACCAAGCATAATACTTTTCAAAGACTGCTTCCTCAACTATAGTGTTTACTTGTAATGGGGTAGTTATCAACTTGTCATATGCAACTTTGAATCTTATCAACTTAATTAATCAAACCTAGAACCTGGAGTCTTGTCCTCACGAATGAGTGTGTTGCTTTTCTTCCAAGTCTCCTTCACTCAAGATGACAAGTGATTTCTTCAACCTGTCTTATGCACTAAGACAATATGCTATCTTGAAAGAAGGCTGGATTAGAGGATAAACTCTATGATCTCAACTTTAATCAATCTAATACTTTGACTTTAATTTTGACTAAAGGTTAGTATGATGGTCATAGTTTCAACATGAAACCTAGATCAAAATAATGTCATAACAAATAGATGCATATCAAAATAATTAAAGCTGGGTTGCATTATTCCTCTGAATGTGTTGGATCTGAGATCCTTCTGGTTCTATGGAAAGAGATCCCTTCTCCTACAAATACGCTTTAAAGATTAACAATTTAAACATATGTGAATACATACCTCTGATAGTATTTGCAGGTAGTGGCACCATCTGGTAGCAACGATAATAATAACCAACTCTTAAAAACTTCAAGGGTGACTGCAACTGTTACTTCAAATGATACTGCAATTGATTCTGAAACTGCAACTGCAACTACAAATTAGCGTTTTATGAGGAAACTCTAATTTTTCAAACTTCAATTTTTGAAATTCTAATCGAGGGACTAGATGCCCTGGGCTGAGGTGAGTTTGTTGGAGATGTTAGATTTAAAAAATTTCAAGTTTTTCCCTCTGAAACTTGACCTGCAAAAATATGGACTGGTACTTCTTGTACTGGTTCTGGTTTCCTCGTTTTCTAGTACTTCCCTAGGCTAGGGCACACTTTTCCAGATGGTTTTTAGGCTGATATTCCTCTTCAACAAAAGCCCTAATTTTCTTGTACAACAACATTGAAGTTTTTCTTTATCGAGTGAAAGATGCTCTTTTTAGTTTAACTTTGAAACCATGTTAAGGTTTAAGCTATTATTAGGTTTCTTTTCAATTTACTATATAACCATGGCACATATAGGATCACTGAGAGAAACACAATCACAAGATACACAACATTTATCCTGGGAAACCCTCATGGGGGAGAAAACCCAACAAAGACTTCCTTAATATAGATAACTAATACAATTCCAAGACAATAAACCAAAACACTAGAGAATATCCAACACTGAGCAATGCACCTCTCTCTTCTTTCTTCTCCCAACTGCAGCTACCAAACTTGTGCACTGGATGATCGAATGTCTGAGTGAGATAATGAGGCACTATCTTCCTTTATTTATACAAACTGGCAGGTACTAAAAAGGTGTCTCTTCACTGGGTAGGGACGACTTGTCTTCTTAGTGGTTAAAACCACTTTAATTAGCCTGGGGGCCGACTTCTTAATTTGCATATTATATTTAGGGTTTGACCAATCCACAAAAGGGATTTGTTCAATTACAATGCCCGACATGATCAATCTGCAAAAGGGGATTGATCTAATGAATAATAACTCAATAATGAATATAATACTCTTTGCAGTTACAATATTTCAACACCATTACCCTCATGAATGTTTCCAGAGCATTAGTCAAGCCAAAAGGCATGACCAAGCAATCAAAAAGGCCTTCTTTGGACTTGAAGGCAGTCTTCCATACATTGGTTTTTTCAATCGGGACCTAGTGGTACCCTTACTTCAGATCAATCTTACTAAAGAAATTGACACCCTTAAGTTGATCAAGAAGATTATCAATACAAGGGATCGAGTATCATTTCTTGACAATGATTTTGTTTAGGACTTTGTAATCAATATATAATCACCATGTCTTGTCCTTCTTCTGTACCAATACAACTGAGCTCCCACAAGGTGAGGAGATTGGTCGAATGTGGCCATTTTGGACAAGCTCATGAATTTGACATTTTATTTCCTCATTCTCCAGGTTGTAACTTATTTTAGGTCACAAGGTTCCTTAATATTTGTTTTCTTTTATTTCTATTCTATTTTATTTTTTAAAATAAAATAAAAATAAAATAGTGTTAAAATTATATTTTATTTGTAAATAGAATTTTTATAAGTATTTTTAATGTCAAAATTCATTTTTGTTTTGGTTTGATGTTACTTTACATATCTTATTTGATCGTCATGATGGATTTTTGCAGAAGATCTAATGGCACACATGAATTCTAGATGCAAAACAAATTGGTGGTTAATGGAGAAATGTGTGTCCGAAAGATCGGACGGTTCACAATTCTTTTATTTGATGACTAGTAGACATTTCGGACGGTTCACAATTCTTTTATTTGATGACTAGTAGACATTTCAACATGAGAGATGTTGGGGGTTTAAATGTTGAAATGTCTCTGATATGATCAAATGATTCATAACCATTTGATCCAACAATTCAAATTGGTTTTGGAATTAATTTGCTCAGACGATAACGATTAATAAATGTCCAAAAAATCTAATGGTTGAGAATAAAACAATCTAATGGTTCCTATTTATTTCAGAATACAAGTTGCATGGAATGAAACACTGTTTTATATACCTGAAACATCCAATAGATGAAGCGATAACGATCTTATTGTTTTGCGAGGAAAGATGCTCGAGCTATAATGCTTTTCCCACAACCCGAAAGATCTAATGGTTTACACGATTTTGATCTAACGATCACAGGTTGATTTCGGGCCGCAGGTAGCTCAAATTTCAACGTTGTTTTGTCATCCAAAATAACACTCTGATATGACATTTCGCTTATGTGTGATTGAAAGTATTACAACCGATGATTTTAAATATATTAAACCCCTTGAATATCCATGGCATTTATTGCCATCTTTTCCTCTTTAATATTGTGTGATTTTCAAGGGAATGGTTAGATTAATATGTTAATTCTTGCATGTGTGCAATATTCATGAATTTTATTCCATGAATTTATCAAGAAGGATATCATTCTTGTACAAACTTTCCTAGCACAGACACTTGAGGTTTTCATTGGTGGTAAATAACATATTCATGCGTATTGATTTTCAAAGTCGCTAAGTACATCACTCTATTTCATCATTATGATAAAATTAGTTTACTTTCCCTTTGAGAGAATGGATCTTCATATAAATGCATTACCCATAGATAAATCAGTAGATGGCTTCAACAATTCAAATTTCCTCTTTCTGATTGATGCATATGTAGACCAAGAAAGAAGGAGAGTTCTCCTAACATGGATATGCATTGCAATTACAAACTTCTTACTTATTAATTCAATGTTACTGCTAAAAATAATATCATCAACATATACTACAATAATTAACATGTCATTACCTTCAGCCTTGATGTATAAGTTGCTATCAATTGTTCCCGTTTTAAAATCTTGCTGGTGCAAATACTTGTTGAGTCTGTAATACCAAGCTCTTGGAGCCTGTTTTTATCCCATACAAGATTTCTTTAATCAACAAAAATATTCTTTTTTGTCAGTCAGTTGAAAACCCTTTAGTTTCTTCACATAAACTTATTCCTCTAAGTCATCATTCAAAAAGGATGATTTGACATAAATTTGATAAACTATGATTTTTTTGTAGCATGCAAAATCCAAAAACATCCTAAGAGATTCAATTCTTGCAACCAGGGAAAAGGTTTCTTCAAAGTCCACTCATTCTACTTGAGCATACCCTTTGCATACCAATCTGGCCTTGTTTTTGACTATCTTTCCATCTTCATTCAACTTGTTCCTATATACCCATTTTGTTCCAATTACAATCTTGTTTTTGGGTCTTGGTACAAGGTCCCAAGTCTTATTTTTCTCGATTTTATCTAGTTCTTCATTCATGGATTTAACCTAGTGATTATCTTGACTTGCTTGCGAAATTTTTTGGGGTTCACTCATGGATAACAATGCAAAATTTGCAGAGCTAGATGTATATACAATTTTTCTTCTAGTTTGTACATCTGCTTCCTTGTTTTCAAGAATATGACTTTATGGATGATGCTTTTGAACATACCTTGATGGGCTCCTTGGTTCTGGTGTCTCCATTCTCTCTTCTTCCTCGGAATCCTATTGTTCCTGATACTCCTGCATTCCATATTCTTGTGGTTCATTTCAAATTGGCTCATCATATGAATCATCATGGTGTTGGTGTCTCTCTGGATGAAGTAGTCTCTCATCTACCTTTACATCTATAATTTCAACTATCTTATGGAGTCTTTTGTTGTAGAACTTGTATCCTTTACTTCTGGAGGGGTATCCTAAAAAAATACCCTCGTCAGCTCTAGAATTGAACTTACCCAAGTTGTCTTCATTTATTTTAATGTAACATTTGCTTCCAATATCTTGAAATGCTTTATTGACGCTGATCTACCATGCCATAGCTCATAAGGGGTTTTATTGTTGTTTACTCGTGTGATATTTATTGAGAATATTGACAACATTTGGAACGGTCTCTTTCCAAAAGGTATTGGGTACTTTTGATTCATCAAGCATGGCCCTGACCATTTCTTGAACTGTTACATTCATTCTTTCTACAACTCCATTCTACTAAGGGGTTATTGGAATGGAAAACTGTCTCTTGATTCCATGTTTTTCACAATAACTATTGAATTCATCAGATGTGAATTCTCCTCTATCTGACCTTAGACACTTGATCTTTAAATCCATTTCATTTTCTACCTGTGCTTCAAATATTTTAAATTTTTCAAAAGCTTCAAATTTATGCTTCAATATGCCTTGAATTGAACTCTTGACTGCTTTCCAAATTGGCATGATTTGCAGACAGTATTCTCAAGTTTGGAAATTTTAGGCATATCTCATACAACATCTTTTTTTTCCAACTTAACAAGCTAATTTAAACTAAGATGACCTAGTCATTTGTGCCAAAGCCAACTCTCATCAGTTTTACTAATGCACCATTTTTCTTTTCCTTCTTCTAGAACATGCACATTCTTTGAGGTTCTAACTACGTTTACAACAATCTTCCTTGTATTTGATTTCATTACTTTGCATCCTTTTGAATGAAAGAGAACATTGTGTCCTTGGTCACACATTTAACTTACACTCAATAAGTTATGTTTTATACCATCTACATACTATATTGTTTGTGCTTTGGTCTTTCCCTTCTTATCTTTATCTAGTACAAGCGTTCATTTTCCTCTAATTCTAGCTGGAGCATTGTTTCCAAAAGTAACATTACCACCTTTTTATTTAGTTAGGAATTCAAACTTGTTCTTGTCTTGTGTTATATGCTCAGAGCAACCACTGTCAATATAACATTTATTTTCTTGATTTTTGGCATATAGAGCCAGTCCACATTTTTCTTGGTTTTTATTTTTGTTTCTCCAAACCTTGGTAAAATTTTCTTGTATGTCTTGATTAAATATGGAAAATATCTTGCTTCTAAATTCACTTTCCTTGTGTCCAAAATTATTACATATGTAACACTCGAGTTCATTTAGTAAATGAGAAAATGAATTATTGAAGGAATTTTGAACCATAGCCATTTGAGGTTTATTGAATCTCATTTCTACATTTCTATTATATCTAAAAGTTTTGCAACTCACAACCTTATGTCCAAAGTTACCACAAGAGAAACAATATCCATAGAAAAAAATTGAATGCCTTGAGATGAAGAACTTACTTGAAGGAATTGATCTTTGTCTGCCAACTTGGTAAGATTAAGGTATATGTTGTTTCCTTGCTTCATAATTGTTTGAATGGTTGGGATGATCCAGTTCTAACTATTTCTTCTTTTCATATTTTTACTTGTTAGGCTAACTATTGTTTCCCTTGAGATCATTTGCATAACTTGTAGGCTTCTCAATAGTTGACATGCTGGTGCTTGATTCACCTTTGACAATTTTCATATTTTCCTTATATCCTAGCCCTGTCTTGTCATCTGGTGATATCTGATGGCTAAGAATGTTATCTAGAGTTTCATATCCTTTTATGAATTTCATTTGAGTCTTGGATTTCTCTAGATCCTTTCTTAAGGAAACTATTTCTGCTTCTAGTTTGTCACAAATGTTCTCTTTTTATTTTATTTGATTCATCGATATGTCTTCCCTTCTTTTTGCCTCTTCTAATGAATTTTTAAGATTATTGTATATTCACTGATCTTATTGTATTTTTATTTATAAAACTGTAACTTTTCTTTTCTTAGTCTATTATTTTTCTTGAGTCGGGAGATTTCCTCTAGAGAACTAATGCGTTCTCCTTCCATGTCTACTACACCTTTACATTCTTCCGTGTCTTTTTTTTCTTGACCAGATTTGTGTTGTTGCAAAGCCATGATAGTTTTTTCATCTTGAATTGTATCTAGCTCATTTTCTTCTTCTTCAGTGTATGAATAGTTGTTTCCATCCTATTTTGAATAAATATTGTTCCTTTTAAAAGAGTTTTTCTCTTTAAACTCCCTAGGATTATCTTTTCCTTTTCTTTCCTTTTTATTGGTGTTGTTTTATTTGAAGGGACATTTAGATGCAACATGACCAACTTTACCACAATGAAAGAATTTGAATGGTAACATACCATTATACTTTCCCGATCCCCTCTTCAGTTTCCTTACAAAGTTAGTTTCTTCATCTATGATGTGTTATGATGAGTCATGATCTTGATAGGTTGACGATTCGACTAATGCCTTGAAGACTCATCCTTTAGATATGGTTGTTCTTTCCTTGTCCTCATATCATAAGCAATTAGAATTCCTTGGAGCCTATCCATAGTTAGTTTATATAGTTCATGCATTTCTTCTATAACAGAAACCTTAGCATCAAGTCTTGAGGGAAGAGATCTTAGTACCTTCTGAACCACTGTAGCCTCTTCAATCTTCTCACATAGCCCTTTCATATTGTTTACAGTCTAATCTACTTTGAGAAAGAAACTTGCAATATTTTCATCTTCACTCATCCTCAGGCTTTCAAATTGCATTATATGAGCTTGAAGTTTGGCCAACTTTACTTTCTCGTCTCCTTCATAACTATATACTAGTTTATCCCATATTTCCTTTGCGTATTCCAACTGCATTTATTTAACAAATTTTGTTTCTGCAAGTCCACCTTGGATAACATTCATAGCTCTTGCATTACTGTAGTAATTTTTCTTACCAGATTCATCAATTGGAAGAGTAGTTGGAACTTTATAACCATCTACCACAATCTTCTAGACTTCCATACCAAGAGACATCAAGTAGATCTTCATTCAGATTTTCCAAAATGCAAAATTTGTTCCATTGAACAAAGGAGGTCTGGTTGAAGAAGAAAATTAATTTTGACTTTCCATCCTTTTTGTGTGATATTCCTTCTAGTTGTTACGTTGTTATTGAAAGAACCTTCTCTATGATACCAATTGTTATAAATTACAACAATANGGGGGGGGAGGGGGAGGGGGTTGAATCAATATTGTATCACATTTCTCAATTTTCTTTCCTTTCAACAATTTAAAGTTATTTAGAAGTTCTTACTTAATCAAAAATACATGCAGAAAACAAAACACAACACATGAAACACATTATTCCAGGATTTTTATGTGGAAACCCTATGCAGGAGAAAACCACATAACATCTTTCTTTATGTTCTTCTGTAAACACCAACTTACAATTTATAACTATTCAGCTTGACATGCACCCACCTGTCGCAAATGAGGACACCGATCCTCTCAGGAACCAACCTGTCACAAATATTGAGGGCACTGATCCTATGAAGAAACAACCTTTCATAGATAATGAGGACACCAATCCTCCCAGGCACCAACATGTTACAAATGATGAGGACACCAATCCTCAGTGAGCATCAACTCACCCTAGCACCACCCTGCCAATCTGTATTCAATTTAAAAAAAAAATCTTACAAAACAATATGAAATGTCTTCAGTTCAATTTCTTTGAACAATTACAAAACCTTTTTCTTCTCCCCTTATCTGCACACAACTTGAACAGAGCGCATCCCTATTTATAATTTTTTTGCATGATTTCATATTCCTGTATGTGGGCGCATGACAATTATATTGTGGACATATCTCAACCGGATCAAAGTCCTGTTGGTTACACTTCTGTCTAAATAAATTATGTGGATGCATGACAATTATATTGTGCACAAAGATTGACCAGATCAAGGTCCTGTCAATTACACTTCTGTCTATAAAGTATGTGGACGCATGATGGTTATATTGTGGAAAAATATTGACCGGATTAGGGTGTAGTTACAAATGGAAATTATTTGACTAAATCAAACAAACCAAATCTTTCTACTAGCTCATATCCAACAAAAAAACTTAGTCTTATCAGAGCATCTCCACAAAAATTACGTAGTAATTCACATTCTGGTCTACAAAGCACTCACCACACAGATAGATTAAGAGCTCAAGACTCAAGTCATAAGTCTTCATCCTGTCGTACTTTCCCTGTAGTGTGCTCACCCAGTTTCCCCACCAGACTGTTAACACTCCTTAGTGATTCTCTCACTTGAATTCCAAAATTACGCTTGTTCCATCAAATTCCACTCCGTCTCTTGTCACATGGGCTTCGTCTCATCACACTCCACTACACCATTCGTCGCACTAGCTCAAGGTGACCTGCATATTTTCTTCTGCACAACTTCCACATATTCCATTGCAGTCCATTTCGTTGCACCGACTTCGTCTCAACATACTACACTGTACCATTCATCACACTAGTTCAAAGCACCCTATGGATTTTCTTCTACACCATTGACCCTTTTGTCCTTCGATCCTTCTGCATACTTCTGTTTTCATTCTTTCACAACTTCCTTTGTATGTGCAACATACCTTGCGCCATACTTTCTATGCCATTGATCCTAGTCTGCACCATTGATCCTTTCATCATTCGATCTTTCCACACACTTCTTATGTCTATTATTGCGCTATAACTGACCATGTCCATGACCATTTTGACATCAATGACAACATGTGTGCAACGTGAATTATATAGAGAATGGAATGAAAGGAAGGAATATGAATGGCAACCCACACAAATAAATGTTACATAGATCATAGTAATACAATGAAACCCAAATTATATTAACAAATGAAATAAGAAAATGATATAAAATGAAAAGTAATACAAACTAGCAAGAATGAAGGTAGCTTATCTATGAAGAGAGAGATGTTGGCTATACTCATTTTATAGAATACATTACAAGTGGCCAAAATAGAATTTTTAACATGAATTAATAAACCCTAATAGGAAAAAAACCTAACCCTAAGAGACTAAGCGCCGAAATGATTACGTACCCCAAGGTGGCTAGTTTGTGTCAACTTCTCGAGGGCACAAATTTTGCATGCAATCTCAATTTGAGGTGCACAATAGTTAATTGGAAATACATAGTTGAGAATTAGAGTTGTTGGTAGGAGTGGGTAGGAAACAAGCATGCTAGCCCTCGAATGGCTAAAAAACATTGTTTAAGGCCTCAAAAAAGCCCAAGAAGTTGAGAACCTGAAAAATAATATATTAAAAAATTCCAAGATGGAGACCTGTGTTGAGTTAGTGGAAGAGGTGGGTGGTCACCGATGTCCACCTAGATCATTCCTTCCCAGTCACAAAGAAATGTTCCCCATTGCGTCAAGTTCCTTCATCAGATGAGGAAAATTTTGTTGAATTTGACTCCTGGTGAGCCACTTGCCATGGTGAAGAAGCTTTCCTAATTTGACAAACCAATAGAGTTGTATGTTATTCCCAAGTCCTACTAAATACGAGGATGTAATCAAAATGTACGACCAAAATATATTTTGTGAATGATTGCAATATGTCATGCATCATCTTCATGAATGTTTTCAGAGCATCAACCAAGCCAAAAGGCACGACCAACCACTCAAAAGGCCTTCTTTAGACTTGAAGGTGGTCTTCCATGCATTTATTTGTTCATGGTATTGGGTATAGGGTATAGGTTCTTGAAAACAATTTTGTTTATGGATATGTAATCAATACATAGTCGCCATGTACTTTCCTTCTTCCGCAACAATACAATTGTGTTCCCAAAAGGTGAGGGGCTTGGTCGAAAGTGGCCCTTTTGGATGAACTCATGAATTTGAAATTTATTTCCTCATTCTCGATAAGAGAGCATATGTATATTGGGCCATTAGGTAAAGGAGCACCAGGTATCAATTCAATTGAATGTTTGACATGGAAGTGAAGAGGCATGCCCACTAGTCAAGCAGATATATCTTTGTATTCTGCTACAATATTTTTGACTCGTGTTTGTTGTGTAAAGAGACCCCATTTTAAGGAGGTGGAAGTCATAGTGACCTTTCAATCACCTTCCAACCGAACCATTAAGAGGAAAAAAATTCCGATTTGAGAGATTTCCAATCGACACTACTTTGCTAAGATTAAGGAAACTGAAATAGTCAAGACTACCTCTAGTACACTATAGAGTTGGACTCCCAAAGTAATAATGAACCTATGAGGCATGGAATTATAAACAACATGTTGTTTCCACATATAGGGTTGTCCTAAAATAACATCACAAAATTCAAGTGGGGAAACATCACACACCACCTCATCTTTGAAGGGATTGATTATATAGGACATGCACCATTGCTAGCCGATGCAGAGGTCTCATCCTTGGCTCAACCAATCGATGGTTTATGGTTGGGGGTGCGGTCTTGTTAACATATTCAATATCTTGATGACCTCGATTGAGATCAAGTTCTTTTAGATATCATTGTCAACAATGAAAATGTAGTGGAGTCCCATTCACCCACATCTACAAATGGAAGAGGCGTTCCCCTTCCTCAATATCCTCTAACTCTTTTGGTTGGATATATTTAGTTTCAATGGTAGCACTAGACTCCATGTCAATGATTTGATTTCCCTTATCCTACTCTAAATCAGAGTATGATCTACCATTTGATTCTTTTTCTTCTGGCTCGACTAATAATGATAGTTTTGAGTGACATTCATCAATGTTTTGTGGGGGGATTTTGTGGAACTCACACCACTTTCTAGTATCCTTCTTTGACTTACCCTTACCCTTATTTACCTACAACTTGGAATGGTTTTTTCGGGGTTTGATCTCCTTGTTCCCCTTTTTCAAGACCCAACTCTCTATACCTCGACCTCATCCAGGATATGCACTAAGAAACAACAAAAAACATATTGCTTTGATATCATCGATCTAGATTGTATAGAGAAAAAAATGAAAGGTAGGAATGTGAATGGAAACACACACATATAAATATTGTGGAGAGCACAATAATACAATGAAATTAAAATTCTATTAATAAATGAAATAGGAAAAGACTGTAAAATTCAAAGTAATACAAACTAGCTAGAATCATGGTATCTTTGTTAATATTATGGTAGCTGCGGGAGGTATTTACCCCCATGTGTAAACCTGACGAGAATAGAAGACTCCAGAAAGCAAGAGAAACCCTAATGAGTTGGCTAATAACCCTAGAAGCCTTGTCAGCTCAAGAAGAAAATTTATATTAGGCTATTAGCCTCCAAGAGAAGAAGTCGACCAGAATTAATAATAATATACTGAACAGACACATACCTAGAAGGAGAAGTCGGCCCCAACAAACTGGCAGGATTACTATAAATACAGGGCGCCAGTTCTCATTTTTCACATCTCAGGACTGCAGTTTTCCCATTTGGTGCGCACTGCAGTTGCAGTTGGTGCACAAGTTTGGAGGAGGGTCACAGGTGCAGCTGCAGCATCAACTAGTTTCGGTATTGGCTTGAATATCTCTTGGATAGGGTTTGGGACTATATGATTAGTATTTTGTGTTTTTCTATCCTTGGGGAGAGATGCGTTGTCCTTTGTTTGGCTATCTAGCCTAGGGTTTGCTTCCGGAGGAATTCTCAGTCAAGGTTAAGGTGCTCGGAGGGAGGCTTCGGCCTGTGGTTGGGTGACGAGGGTATCGTCAATGGTAAAACGAGCACACCATCTTCTATATTCTAACAGATTATGGGCCCACACCCCTTCAGTCAGCCTAAAACGCTGGAAGGAAACATAGCCGCTAGATATTGATCTCATTGAGGAACTGTCGCTAGGGTTACTAGCAGGAGCAGTTTCCAAAATCACTACAGCTAGGGTTACTAGCAGAAGCAGTTGCAGAAACCCTAAAACTCTTGTTGAGGCACCTTAAGTGATGAGATTGAGCTAATATCTGGATAGATCAGTGCGCCCTAGCCCAACGCATCTCTTGGTACTCTCAGAAGGACAAGACGTGAAGTTTGGATTTCTGGTCAAATCTAGGGTTTGACCAAGTCAAGCAAGCCATGATGAACTCTATGAAGTCAGAGAACAAGCTAGATGGAGCCTCTAACTTCAGAGCATGGAAGACAAGGATTGAACTCATCCTTGCTAAGAATAAAGTGTTGGATATTGTGAAAGGAAATATCGTGAAGCCAGAGTTTAAAGAAGGAGAAGAGAAGGAACCACATAACATTGTAGCTATGGAGAAGTTCAAAGACGTTGACATCAATTCCATGAGTATCATAGTGGATTGCATAAAATACCACTTGATACCCTACATCTCCCATATTGACTCATCGAAGAAGATGTACGATGCCCTAACAAATCTCTTCTCAGTCAGAAATATTGGACAAGTTATGAGTCTGAAGAATGTGCTCCATGACATGAAGATGAATGATGAAAACATCATAACATCATACTTTGTAAGGATCTCCTAGCTAAGAGATCAACTACAAGCTATTGAAGAGATCACTTCATAAAAGGGATTGGTGAAAATAGTACTCAATGGTCTTCCCAAGACATGGGATGCATTTGCCGCAAGCATGAATACAAGGAAGGAGTACTCGACATTTGAGGAACTTTGGACTTGCTGTGCTCAAGAAGAATCAAGGATCAATGCAAAAGAGAAACCCCAAATGAAGTATGATGATCAAGCCTTCACATCAAGATTCAAGAACTTCAGGAACAAAAGGAATTCTGGTTCAAGGAGGAAGCCAAATCAAGAGAAAGACATTTCAGAAATACAATGATTCAACTGTCATAAGTATGGTCACTACAGGAATCAGTGTCTCGAGCTAAAGAAAAGGAAGAAGAAACACGAAGCATCGATTGCCGAAGAAAAGGAACCTACTAAGAAGACTAAGCAGGATGGAAGAGACTTCTTCTACTAAAAGGTAACAACACT